>MU266824.1:0-12281 GCA_021014945.1 Leucogyrophana mollusca | reverse complement strand
TACCTACTATAAATACATAGAAAAACCTTATTTACAATGACTGTACTTTTCACTTACTTACCATCAAATACACCGAGTGGTCGTGTTAGTGGTCTTGAGTGAACAAGTATAACAAAACCGTTACAATATAGCTGCTCGTTGTTGCCCACAGTGAGCATGCCCCACCCGACAGTGTGCGAGGTGCGGTGGGAGGCGTGGGAAATTACCATATTTGGTATATGCTCCGAACAATTACCAAACAATATGATTTTGTTTTGATTTTATTTATGAAAAATCAACCTGATATACACAGTCTACCGTACCCATGGCAACCAGGATTCAAGGCTTGAGCGGGGGTTGCAATGTTGTGTCAAGGCTATTGGAATGTCATTCCAAAAAAGAGTCTGCCTTGGGACATTACAATGCATCTAATTGGTCTGACGTTGAGCGACTGGGTGTGTGGGATTGAGAGGATAGCAGAATAGCCAGCAATAAACACAAGTCCCCTGCATTGGCATGGGGACCCTGTAGAGTAGTATTCGAGAGCTGTAGGCTACACAAGTAAGACATAGCGAGATCAAAGAGAAAAAAGGTCTGATTCAAAATCATGACCAGAGTGAACAACTGACGAATGCGTGTACAATGGCTATAAAGCGTTTTTTTTCATTTTTTTTTTGGGGGGGATAGATGGATGGAAAGAAGAGGGAATTGATGTAAGTAAACACAAGAGGAAGCAATGCACTAAACATTAGCAAAGGGAGGATCATGTATCCCATGTCCATTGAAGAGAAGCCCCTGCAAAAGCACAGGGTTTTTGCGGATGTAATGTTGCCAGTTACCTGATGACCACCGCCTGATGGCCTGAATCTGGGCCGGGGGAACACCTGCCGCCGCCAATGAGGTGGCACCACCAGCCTGCATCGAGTGTCCAGAAATGGCAGTGGGGAATATAGAACGGAGACAACCGAGGAACCAGGAGCGCGTCAGAATAGACCCGTTCTGACGTAGCCAGAGATGAGGGTGAAATGGGAAACGGCCATCATGTGCATGCAAGTATGAGAGGAAATGTGACAGAGGGTCGGGCGCAAGAGCAGAGCGTTGAATACGGATGACGTCCCCCTCAAAACGTGAGTTGGACTTGGCATCACGCACCGCGAACTGGAACCAGTCCTCGCCAAAGGTGGCCGAACTGCGTAACGACAACTTGTTGTAATCATGAAGCACACATGGGTTGGGCCAAGCCAGCTCCCCGAGGCGCAGCAGGCCAAAGAAGCCCATGAAGAGGAGAACGACCCACAATAGGTTGTCAAACAACAGGGGGCATGTTAGTGACATCTCTGCACGTACAAGATCATCATGAGTGAGAGGTAGTTTGCGCTTTGTTGGGGTCCCGAAGCAGCAATGACAACCCTGCAAAGTCCACTTGACCAACGCTGAACCCCATGTGGCCTTCACGTCAGGATAAAAGGGGAGGAGACTGTCTATGATGCCGGATAGGTAACTTGCGACAGACTGAGGGTTGATATGAGCAGACATGTATGTCACAAAAAACAAGAGGGTTTCGGGTGTTGGGGAGCAGTCAAAATTGTGTGCGTGGCAGAAGGAGATGTATGAGCTGAGTGCGGAGGAATATGCTGCATTCGTTGCAAGACTGAGACTCAAACCAAGCATGATGGAGCACTCGTGTATGAGCCACTCCAGGGGCCAGGCTTCCCGATGTGGTGGGGAGACCTGGTCAGAGGAGACCTGGCTGGGAGTGCCAGAGGTCTCGGAGGAGTCGTTGGAGTCCTAGATACTTAGATAGGTCTCATGTCACTTAGGGTTAGGATCACTGCAACCACCACCACCTTTGCTGTTTGGGTCGGTGTGAGCTCCTTCGGAGCGTTCGAGAGCCTTCAGCAAGCCAGCTACAGCCTGTCGGGCTGTTCCAGATAGCCCCACTCCACCGATAGGGTTGCCTGGCATTCACGCTGAAGTTCATTTTTTGACTGCCCCCAGCACATCCTGTGGGGGTTGAAAGGTTTCAATCACCAGCCTGGGTGCTGCACGCTCAGCGAGGACATTTTGGTTTTGCGAGAGATGGTCAGCAACAATATTATCGACACCAGCAATGTGAAAGATGTGCACATTGATGCGAGACGCAAGGATCACATTTACTGCCAAGATTAGAATGGGATTGTAATCCGGATCGGCGGCCAGAGAATTGAACATGTGGACAGTGTTCATGTTATCGGTGAAGACGGCAAGGCGTGACCCACGGGGAAAATGATGCCCAGCTTCGTGAATGGCTGAGCAGACAGCTAAGGCTTCGTGAAAGAGGATGGTCCCCCTCCAAGGGTGAGGGGGTAACAGCAACTGGAAACCAAGCCCGAGGCTAGGGTACCAGAAAGCCATTGCTACGCCAGAAGCATCGCACATGACTTGGAAAATGTCAGGAGCCGCTGAAGATGCCATCCATGGGACTGATTTTAAGAAGAAGATTCCCTCAGAGGTGGTGAGGTGATGAACAACCCACAGAAGTTCCTCGACAACGGCATGGTTAATCCAGAGGGGAGCCGATGGGCTTTGTTTGCCCACGATCTTAGAGTAGATAGCACACAGGCCCGGGTGCAGCAGAGGGTATACGTTCAGGGCCCAATTAAGGTCGCCCACAATGCTCTGAAACTCCCTCAATTTTCACCTCTTGTTGTACTTTGCGAACCCCATCAACCTTTCAATCAACCTTTTACGTGATTCGTCTGATATCTGTACCAACATCACGTTAGGGTTGACTTCAAACCCAATGATGGGTAGTTTGTATCCAAAAACCTGCTTGGCCTCGTGATGTGAAATTCCAAGTGAGTCCCATAATTCGAGTAAGGACCCAAGACTGTGCGGGAGATATTTTTTATATGGAGCGTAGTAGGCCACAACTCCTCCTCGTTCAAATGAGAAAGAGTCGTCCACATACAGGAAGGCCACAAGACAGAGTCGGACAACAGCAATCCAGAGGATGAGGGCCATGAAGGTATGCCAAATTTGTTGTGACGCTCGCCCCCCGAAGACATTTTTCCAGTCCACCCAATGTTGGCCCTCAAAGGAGACAATCTGTTTGATTTGCCAGAGGGGGTGCATTGGCATATGTCAATATGCCTCCATGACGTCAGCTTTCCAGAGATGCAGGAATTCATTACTGTATAGACGACAGTGCCTGCACAAAGCATTGCCAAGGTCCCGGACGTTGTCTAGTGTGACTCCCACTATACTTTCTCGGGAAATCATAGAATTGAGTGAGTACTCTCCAGTGCTGTGATTGGTTATAAGCCGAAAATTTCCTCCTGGTTTAGGAACCATGTGAGTAGGCATGCTGTACATCCCGGGAAGTAAATCCAGACTGAACACGCACGAATATTGCCCAGCTAACGCCTCCTTTGCTATCTGATCAGAGTTATCCCATGTTACAGGATACGACCCAAGATTAGTATCAGCGAAGGGCCAAAACCCCTCGCATAGGCCCCGGCAAACAGAAATAACAAAGGGGTGGTTGGGATGGGAGGACAGAAGGGATTCAAAAAGATCGACGTTGATAGGAGTTGAGACTTGAAAAAGATCAGGATGGAGAGCGATGGTGTGCAAAGCGCCAAGGTTATTGAACTCATGGGACGGTGGTCTCAGTAGGGCCTCCGCCGTTTCAGTCCACATCACGGTCCGACTGTGCACATCCCCACTATCTCACCAAACCATTCCTTGTTTGTACTTGGGCTCAGGCAGACCTGCCAGCGGACACGTTGGGGCATTCGGTGCGTTTGTGGGCTCCGCAACATCCACAGAGGTCGCAACAATGCTCGTGGAGACAATCTGCAGGGGACTTACTGCACTTGCCTCAGTTCCAATTGTGACAAGGCTCACGTCACCCTGATCCTCCTTTCTTTCCTTTGTCACCACTGGATGAGGTCCCTGATGATCTGCTCGCCACCATACCATATGAGGTGAGGTATACGGTTTGCAAGTCGTTGAAATTGGAGATGTGGTTGAGCCGGAGATGTTTCTGATGGGACACCTGCAATTGACAGGCTTTGTCAAACTCAATGACCTGGAGGTGATGCTCAACGCTGATGGCAGTGAAGGACTGGATGATAAACTCCTGGTATCCGAGTTGCTCCTCGTGGACCCAGGGCATGATGAAGGTGAGGGCCCTAACGTACTTTGCATACGCGATGAGCCACTCCCTGAAACTTCGAACGTCTCAATTAGTTTTTGACACTTTAAGGGAGATTTGGAAGTCTCCAATGTCATGGGTTTGTTTCTGCTTGAGGTCAGTCGTATAGACGGTGGTGAACACCTTGTCAAGGTCAATGACATTTCCTCGACAGATGTTGAGCCACTGATCTGCTGGGAAGTCAGGGCACCCTGGGGCAAGAAGGAGTCTCGATCGAACAAAGAAAGGGTTGTTTGCCCAATTGGAGAGGGCGTTGATTGTTTGCTGGACAATGGGGTCGACAGGTCTTGCTCGGGCTAGCGTGTCTGGTTGGATCCACACAAACCTAGTCTTGTCAACCTTCCAATGCTTGGGCTGTGACTCTTCAACAACCTCAGTCTCCTTGTTGGCTCTTGAGTCCTCTGTCTCTTCCTCCCCCATTCCAGGACCTCTCCCCTCAGTTTCCTCTTCTTCATTGGCTCTATTTGTCCCCTTTCCCTGTTTGACGGCGACCCAATGCAAAGAATTAACAGCATCGAGCATCCCGAGGTATGTGGAGAACGCTCCCTTGAACGAAGGATCGGTGCTGGAATCATCAGGCACTGCTCTAACAAGAGTGTTGTGTATGGTTTTGAGCACATCTGCATAGGTGATGTCTCCATGTTTGAATTGTTTGATGGCATCGAGACAGGCCTCGACCTGATTTGCTTGAGCAGTGATGCTCAGACTGATTTCTCGAGTGTTTTCGAGTGTTTGGGATGACGAGCTTGCATTTTCCATCATATGTGAGATTATATCGACATACCCCAGGTTGTAGCGAGAATATAATCCATCAAAGGTGGGAACATTGTCAAGGGATGAGGTCAGAGAGGGAAGGATAGAAAATAACCTGTTGAACATGTAGTATATGATTTCTCCTTATCACATGTTAGTATACGACTTATCATAGCCGGTATGGACTACTGGAACATTCTAGTATCTTAGATATACTTAGATAGATTCCTTTTTATGCTTTCCATGTGTAGTACAACAACTCGTACATATATGTTCACCTGGTCTGTGCACCATTATCATTCACTATATATACTGTGTAGTTATAGTCAAATATACTCTAAGATTTACACCTCATATCTTCGACAGGTTATGAGCCCCGTGCTCTAACTACTTCACTCAACTCATCGTGGATCTTCTAGCTCAAACCGCGCATCTTTTCTTCTTTACTCGTTGCACTCGTCAAGAACAGCAACAACTACGCTCGGTCAATGCAGAAGCAGTTGAACGCATTCTGTCTGAATCCGATTCGACAGAACACTGGTTGAACATATGGTATACTCCCAATCATCGCACACTACCTTGTCCAAACCCTCCTCCATACATCGCTGACTCTAACACTCCCATACTATTTACTTTGGGAGCCTTTCCTGAAGACATCGTTGACTGGGAACCTCTTCCAGACTACGTCGACACTTGTCCTTGGACTCGCTTTGAAGAGCTTGCTCCTTATCTTGTCTTCAATCAGCAAACGGTTTTATTTGACGGAGTAGCAAACCCTGGGTATCACGATCGCCTACACCTATTCCTTGCTGAACTTCACATTGCAAATCAAGTTCAACAACGACTCATTGAATATGAAGTTCTCCCACAGCAGTTTTACGATTTCAATAGGTTTTTAACAGGCGGTTATCCCACCATCAATGACCACTGCGCCTCCTATCTCCAAGTATGCGAGTGGCAATGGGAACATATCCTACAGTTGGGTTCTTACACTGACCACTTCAACTACGACACATTTGCTCCCTACGAATTGGGAGATCCACTTGACGTTGACAGCGTCTTCCCAGACCAAAACCCAAGGACCAAACCTTGGCCCGCTTATTATCTTTTCCTCCGTTCAATTGCAACTTACGGAGACGTTGGCTCTTTTACCGACCCTTACGGCTTTACTGACAACGAAGACATAGGTCAACTTTCTCAAGGACTTACCCTTCAATACATCCCAGTACCTCCTCGTCGTCTTCCCACTCCGGAATTTATCCCAGGCTGCATCACTTACGACTCGGATTTCGCCGACGCTGAAGATAACGCATCTTCTCATTCCTCTGATTTAGAATTCAAACTTTTTGAAGAACACGCTCGACTTCCTGATGGCTCTTACCCAGATTGGATTGTTTTCCCTTCAAGATACGACAGTGTCTTTAGGGAAATCCAAGAATATCATTGGGAAGAACCATCCGCAGCTTTAGAACCCAATTTATTCGCTGCCTGGTTTCATTTGAACCTACAAGATCGGTTTTTCCAGTACGAGCTTCTTTTTGCTCAAATTCGCCCACACCACGCGGAAAGCCCCACTGAACCTTAGATCCCTCTAGATTGTCCCACAATTTGAGTAATCATTGTGCAGATTTGGTTCTTGTGCTGTCATCATTGATACGGGCTATCCTGTCATCGTGTGATTCAAAAAGCACCTCTGTTCGGATTGAGGCAGCTGCTTGTGGAAGGGGCCTCTTGTCAGAAGTAATTCTTAGACGTTTGGATTGATCCACAACTCTTTGGAGCAGGGGGGTCTCGTCGTCTCTAAATCAAGATTTCTTCCATGGCCTCCACAGAGTCGCCGTCAATCAAATTACACGCCTTATATCCCACGCCATATTATCACCAACACCCATACGTCTTCTTTCCCACAAAACACGATTTCACTCCAGAACTAGACAATTCCTACGATCAGAGCATTCTCTACCCATACTCTGCAGGATATACAGCAGAAGAACAATTCACATATATCTATAAAGGGGTCGGCAGCTCAACATACAACAGTTTTACGGAAGAAGAACGACAAAAGGATTGGGATAAAATCATTACGCGAAAAGCCAAAGGTTCTATTGTTAAACCTTTTGTTTGTGGACCGCACAGCCAGACTGCTGGTTATCATTACCATATCAGTCTTTATTTCAACTGGCTGGAACGCGATTGGCGAAGGGATTATAAAAATACCTTCAAAGCTCACGATCATATTCCTGTTACCTATTCATCTCCGACTTCTTCGCTTCCTCATCATCTCAAACTCCTTCTATATCTATAATGGCTTCTTCCACGGATCTTTCCAAAGCCCAAAATCAGTTGTCGCATTTGATGGCACAAATTACGAAACATGGTCATCTGCCATGAGGGGTTATCTCCGAATGGCAGGTTGCTATACTGCCATCACTGATCCTGGTGCCACTTCAAGCGAACAAAAGGAATGTGCCTTAGGTGCAATGGAACTTTATATGAAATCCACTCTCTGATTCAACATCGGAAGTTCCACAAGCGCAAAGGATGTTTGGGACAAACTCAAGTCCAAATATGGAGCGAAGGGCACCTTGGGCGCATTTGTATACTATAAAGAACTCATGGAGATGAAACTTGACGCCAACAAGAGCATGCGGAACCAGATCTCCGAAATGGAGAACAGAAGATCTCTAGCCAAAGACAGCGGGATTGAAATTTCCGATCAGCTCATGGCGCTTCAAATTTGCAATGCGCTACCTCAAAGCTATTTGTCAGCAATTTCCTCACTGATGGCTACGCTTACGGTATCCTCCATTAAGCCGTCTGACATCATTCCTAAAATCATTGAAGAGGAATCACGCAGGTCAGCTAATAAAGTCCAGATTAACAGGGTTTCCAATACTAACCCCATAAAGAAAAAGTGCGACAAGTGTGGGAGGACAAACCACACCACTGAACAGCACTGGGAGAATGGCAGGCCATCTTCCTCTGGACAAGCTGGCGGGAATCAAAGCGGCGGCAAAGGCAAAGGGAAAGGGAAAGGGAAGGGTAAAGGCAACCCTTCCGGAACGAATAACTCCGGCAGACAGTCTTCTGGACAGAATCTCCTAAATTCGTTAGAAATAGTTTCGATGCCAGATGTAACAGTATCCGAGTCTCAATCCATCTCCGTTTCCTTGTATTCGGTGTGTGAATCAACTGAGTGGCTCATGGATTCTGGCTGTTCTCAACATGTGACATGTCACAAAGACGACTTCTTGTGGTATAAAGATTTCCCTAAACCAGGCGAAGCAAAATTAGCCGGTAAGGATCACCACATTGCCATTTTAGGTCATGGTGCTGTAATTCTCAAGCACATCAACGGCCAAGGCAGAGAAGTTCAAGTCACGCTGGAACCTGTTATTTATGTACCAGAAGCATTTGGAAGAATATTCTCAAATAATCAAGCTCTGGGAAAAGGCGCATATCTTGCTTCATATGGGCAAGAAACAAATATTTGGGACAAACCTAATGGACGTCTTCTTATTACTGGTCAATTGCACCGTGATGGAGATACCCTGCATTGGTTTAATGCAGACATCTATAATCCTATAAATCGTATGAAGAAGCGCTTTACTTCGGTAAATGCTGTAGCTCCTTCTGAATACGACTTGTGGCATAGACGTTTTGGACATGCTGGGAAACAAGCTCTAAAAAAGCTTCCTAAATTGGTTAAAGACCTCTGGATATCAAACTTCCTTCTGAAAATAAACCATGTGAAGGTTGTGAATTCGGAAAATCGCATTGCTTACCGTTCCCACCCTCAACTTCCCATGCGACCAAACTACTAGAATTAGTACATGCGGATCTCGATGAATTCCCAAATCTATCAATAGATGGCTACAAATGGACTGCAATGTTCTTCGACGGTTATTCTTCTTTTGGAATAATGTATTTCCTGAAGAACAAGTCGGACACTATCAAAGTCTTTCAAAGTTACAAGACTTGGGCTGAAAATCAACTCGAATCCACCCTGAAAAGATTCCGTTCGGATCGAGGGGGGGAGTTCTTATCAGCCGAATTTGATCGTCCACTAGCCAATTCTGGAATTGAACGAGAAGCCTCAATGCCACAAACTCCTCAGCAAAACGGACGAGCAGAACGATTCCAAAGAACCATTGTGGAAAAAGCCGAAGCAATGCGTCATGATGCTGGCTTATCAAATGGACTCTGGAAACTCTTTATAGAAGTGGCAGTACATATCTATAATCATCAACCAATCAGACAAGCCACATGGAAATGTCCTATTACACTCTGGAATGGAACCATACCGGATATATCCTATTTCCGTGTATTTGGATATTTAGCATATGTCCATATACAGAAAGAACGAAGGCAAAACAAACTAGCCGTAAAAGCAAAACCTATGGTATTCGTTGGATACGAGCCAGGCTCTAAAGGCTATCATTTCTGGGACAAGGAAAGACGTACTATAGTACTATCCCGAGATGTAACCTTCAATGAATCTGTATACCCAAACAAACAAAACAATCAACCACACAAGGAACAAGCACTTCCACCTCCACAAGAGGATGACGACGAACCTGTTCCTATGCCCAAAGAACCTCAAGTTCAGGAATCACCACCTGAACAAGATGAACCCGCGATACCGGAACAAGCCGAAGAACCTGTTGACCCTGAGCCACAGGAACCAAGGCAAGAAGAACCTAGGCAGGCAGACCCTGGCCCTCCGCCATGTCCACCTAGACCTATACGTCCTATACCACGCAATGGTCCTCCTAGAAATCCACCATGTCAACCTGTATCACCTCCTAGATACTACAATCCACGTCAATATAATCATCCACATCCACATTACTGGTGAGGAGAAGCACCTCCACCTGCTGATCCATTGGAAAGGCAACTTCCAGAAGCTTTACCCGCTAGACCCAGACGTGAGAATGCTGGACGTAATCCTTGGTGAAATGAAAATAACACCTATGGAGATTGTAATCCAGTAGATCAGGAATGTCATCCTAACTTAGGTGACAATATGGATATAGAAGATCCAGACGAACAGATGGATTCTATGCCAAAGATAGTAGAGCAAGATGTTCTAGAAGCGGGAAATCCCCTTCTTCATAAGCTTCTTCTGGCATCAGTTACCAAAGCACCTAACTCTTATTGGGAAATTCAATCTCTCCCTGATTGAAAAGAGTGGGAGGATTCAATGCAGGACAAAATGAATTCCCATAAGGAAAATGGAACCTGGGAATTAGTCAATTTACCTCCGGGTCGGAAGACCATAAAGCCCAAATGGGTCTTCAGTCAAATCAGATGGCAGACGAAAATCTAGATTAGTCGCCAAAGGGTTCACACAGATTCAAGGCATTGATTACAAAGAAAACTTCTCTCCTGTCGCACGCTTCGAATCTATTCGTTTCCTACTCGCGCATGCAGCGTTAGAAGATTGGGAAATAGAAGCGTTAGATGTTAAAACGGCATTCCTCTATGGAGAATTAGACGAGGAGATATATATGGAACAACCAGAAGGTTTTGTCGTCAAAGGGCAAGAGAAGAAAGTTTGTAGATTGTGGAAGGTGATATATGGCCTGAAGCAAGCTTCTCTCACGTGGAACAAAAAGATCCATAAGACGTTACTCGATATGGGATTCATCAGAACTCATTCGGACACAGGCATTTACGTTTACGAGAAAATGAAAGGAAGTCTAATCTTGGTTCTTTATGTTGATGATTTACTTCCTATGGGATCATCCAAGAAAGAAATCAACGACATCAAGAAGGCCTTGATGGAGCAATACAAGATGCGAGATCTTGGACCTGCGGAATTATTCTTAGGAATGCGTATCCGAAGAGATAGGAAAGAATGCAAGCTTTTCCTTGATCAACAAAAATATATTCAGGATGCCCTAGAAACATTCCAGATGCAGAACTCCAAACCTGCTCGTACTCCACTTCCATCAGGAATTAACCTTAGGAAATCAGACCCCAACACATGTGTTGACCTTCGGTTACAAACCAAATTCCAATCCCTAGTTGGCACATTATTATATGTCATGCTTGGCACACGGCCTGACATTGCATATGCAGTCACCAAACTAGCATCCTACAGTGCTCATCCAAATCAAGAGCATTACCGTGCTGGAATTTACATCTTATGATATTTGAATCACATGATTACATTTGCAATTCTCTATCAAGGTGGACTCCTATCGGGACTTATCTGTTATACGGATGCAGATTGGGCCGGTGACAAAGACGACAGAAGAAGCACTATGGGCTTCGTATCCCTATTAGCCGACACAGTGGTATCATGGGTCTCAAGACGGCAAAAGACAGTCGCACTGTCTTGTACGGAAGCAGAGTATATGGCTATGTCTGATGCCTGTCGTCAACTCTCTTGGCTTCGGTCCTTCCAAAGAGAAATTGGATTTGACTCGCCACAGCCTACTCCCATCTGCGGAGATAATCAAGGCTCAATATTTCTTGCAGTTAATCCTGCTCAGGACCATCGGACGAAGCATATTGATATCTGTTACCATTTTATACGGGACTTCCTTGAAGCCAGCCATGCCGAATTATTCTTTGTACCTATGGAAGACCAAATGGCGGATCTCATGACAAAGCCACTTGCTTTCCAAAAGCATATCAAGTTCTGCAAAGACTTGGGCTTAGTCAACTCGGCTACTTAGTTGAGTGGGAGTGTTGAACATGTAGTATATGATTTCTCCTTATCACATGTTAGTATATGACTTATCATAGCCAGTATGGACTACTGGAACATTCTAGTATCATAGTTATACTTAGATAGATTCCTTTCATGCTTTCCATGTGTAGTACAACAACTCGTACATATATGTTCACCTGGTCTGTGCACCATTATCATTCACTATATATACTGTGTAGTTATCGTCGAATATACTCTAAGATTTACACCTAATATCTTCGACATAACCCACCTAGTGAGACAGGAACAGCGTCAAGGAGAGGCAAGGCCTCTATCGGGACGCTTGTCTCGCTATAAGTACCCCTTAATGATAGGGGGTTGGAAGCTGACACATTGTGGATGTTTGTCATTTCTGAGAGGGACGCATGGGGTGCTTGACGCGAAGAATGTTGGCCCATGGGGCCCTACCATTCCCCAGGCCAGGCCTCAGCACGGGAAAGGTGCAAGCCATAGAGGCGGGATGAGGTGGCTGGTGGTGCCCACAATTACACTTGTGTAAAGAGCGTTAAATCCAATTTATTGCTGTTTGCAGAAAAGTTGGCGGTGGTGCAGATTCAAGTGAAATCGGCGCATCTGCAGGGCATTGTCACGCACCAAAAGTGTTTGGTAGCGAGAACATGGATTATTGAC
>MU266823.1:0-12178 GCA_021014945.1 Leucogyrophana mollusca | reverse complement strand
CCCCCGCCGCCCCCGACACCCCGTCCCCGCCTCCCCCCACGCCCACGCCCATAATCCCCCTACTTACCCCCCACGCCCGCGCGCTCTCCGCCTTCCTCCTCTCCCGCGGGATAAACGCGCGCCCGATCACCTACCCCACCGTGCCCAAGCACGCCGCGCGCGTCCGGGTGTGCCTCCACGCGGGGAACACGCGGCGCGAGGTGGAGGCGCTCGTGCGCGGCGTCGTCGAGTGGGCGGCGGGCGGGCGGGCACAGGAGGAGCGGGCGCAGGAGAGGGAGAGGGAGGGGAGGGTGGAAGGGGGGTGGGGGGTGTTGATGGAGGCGAAGTTGTAGGATAGACCTGCCGCGTGGGGGTGCTCGCTAAAAGAGCATTCCTACCTACTCCTGCTTTGCGTTATATCGCCGTCATGTCTAAACACTCGGCTTGCTTCGACGGCTACTGCGTGATACGGAGTATACCGTCAGCTCACGGGGGCAGTGCCAAATGAACCCCGCGGAGGAGGTTCGCAGCCGCAGGACTTGCCGTACGAGCGTCCAATACGGTACCTGCGCTTCACAGGACCCAATTCATCACACACACGATGCAAATGCGGTTTCATCTCGTCATGTCTGATTCTGATTTCCGTAAATACCTACGCGCACACACGGGGCGCACTTTCCCCTCCCGTGAATGCAGCATCACGAAGTCAACGCAAAAACTCACGATCGGGTCGTGAGCTTCCCCTTCTCTTCTTCAGGTGGTTACGACATTATGCGTTATGCGTTATGATTGAGGTGACATGATGTTAGCGGTGAACATGATGTTAACGGTGCGTGATGTACGCGATGTGGTGTTGACGGTGTGCTGTGGGTCCTCGTTCACGGGTCGTAAGTGGCCTGTATAGTAAGATAGTAAGCAGGGCCGGACATGAAAGCGGACGTTCCCGTTAACGTTGTGAGGCGATGGTGTGCGCAACTTCAGCCGTTGCGGGACCGTCTCGGAAGCAGAGTTATAGAAAATTGGCAAGTGCGCTCCCTGGAGCCGCACCTTCCCAGGCTGACAAGGTCGTCGCGTATTGCAAGCCGGGTCGCACATTCGCTGCGGCCCGGGATGGTGAGGTGAGGGTAGAGTCCTGAGCGTGAGCGTCCTGCGTCCCGGGGAGGGTCAGAGGGAGGGCTGCGGTAAGCCTGAGGGTGTGTGGGCGCTAACTCAGGCTTGGCAGAACAAAGAGCCAGCGTCATGTTCCTCACCCCCAGGGTAATACAACGGTTCGAGTGATACTGGAATTGACTTATCGGCAGTGCTGCTCGGGAAACGTGGCGAGGTCCAGTCTGTGATTGGCGGGCAAGGTCGTCGTCATTGCCGAGATAACCAGGAGCGATGCAGGGTCACACCGGCGTATAGCGAGCCTGGCAAGAAATAGTGAGAGTAAATGGTCGGATTGGGTGCGACGTCTTGAAGGCCCTCAGACAACCGAGTGTACCCCGGAGGCTGGATTACCATCCCGCTTGCTCTTGAGTGCACCACGGGTAGAGTTGGTCGACGGAAATGACTGTTTAACCAGAAGTCATTCGTTTCCGAGAGCTCTTCTTGTCAATCCTGAAAAACCTGGTGTAAGCTCTTCAACAAGGGATGAGGCAATTTTCAGGGTATCACTTAGCGGGGACTTTCACAGTCAACTTCGTTGAAACCGCGCCATCTCTTTCGCCAGAGGTCCCACCAATACAGAGTGGGAGGGCTGTCAGCAGCTGTAAGTATTATGTACTCAGGGACCGTTCAACCAGAAGTATCCGTTGCGAGAGCTCCTCTGGTCAATCCTGAAAAGGGGAGCAAATTGGCAGATTGTCTTACAAGGAAGAGTGCCTGTGAGCTGGTCGAGAGCTGTGACATAAATATTCAACTGTGGTCAACTGGTGGAAGCCTTTCAACAGGGGGAAGGCAACGTTTAGGGTATCACTTAGCGGGGACCCGCATAGTCGGCTTCGTTGAAGCCGTGCCGTCTCTTTCGCCAGAGGTCTCACCAATACAGAGGGGGGAGGGCTGCCAGCAGTTGTAAGTATTATGTACTCAGTAAGATCCTGTGATCAAGCACGAAGGCACCTTCCTTTGGGGGTTAATCGCGTACGGGTGAGCAAGTATCCGACACGTACATATAGTTCATCAAAAATCACTGAAACACGATTTCACTTGGAAAGTCACAGAGCAGGCCAGAGTAATTGCGTGCCACACTCCTCACCGGGCAGAAGTGCTTCACCGAGCCAGGGTTGGCTAGAGGCGACAGATGTTCGACAAGTAAGTTACCGCGGTGCGTGTAGACGTATTCGGCTACGCCGGAAAGAATCATGGATCAACTGTGTTTCCGAATCGCACCAGAAGAGAGCACGCAAGCTCGGACTGGTAATGCAGTGGGTAGGACGATGAAATCGGACACGACGCCGCAGATCGACGACATCGTGTTTCCTTAAGTGTTGGCTCAGGGACTGATACTTATCTGATTGTGAGGTGTTCCCCAGCGCCAATCCAGGATAAATCTAGACCAGGAGCCAACCGGTTCGGGACACCATTTTGTGAGGTGCTTGAGAGACTGTCAAGACTGGTCAAACGATGGCACAGACAGGCATCGCCCTCTGACAGAAACTAGGTACATGACCAAGCAAACGGTAGACGCAGGGTAGATGCCTCAAGATGAGACCTCCACCCAGTCGTGATACGGAAATGCTGCCACAAGTCAAGCACAGGCTTATACTGAAGATGCGGAAGAGTCAATCCTGATTTGTAATTGCCCGATTCTGCTTAAAAATCGACGTTTTGAGGATCGGGCATGCTGAATACAGCCAGGCTTCCGTCGGGTAGAACCAAGAAATTCGCGTCACCGCGTCTCTATGATATTATCGGTGGATCAGAGTTACAATAAAGAATGCTTGCATAGTGTGAGATATTCACTGAGCGGGTGGGGTAGTCAAAAGGCTTCAAGTTGTGCTAAGAAGAACTTATAGAGAGTTGTTGATGGTGCAGAGATGAGAGGCAGCTGTCAAGAGGGGGCCCAGGAGGCAGGGGAGGCAGGCTGGCAGTGGATCCGGCGAGCGGCAGCTATCGCTACGCCGCGGTGGCTTTAGCAGTTATAAGGTCGCCACAGCCACGCAGCCGCCGGAAATAAGCGGGGTGACTTTGGGGTGGTTTTTGGGATCAAAAATGTTTATGATTATGTTCAACACCAGGACCTCGTGTCAAAATCCAATATTCGCTTCACACCCCAAGCTTGGTCAAGTGCTCGGAGCTCTGCAGTGAGATAGTGTAGTTGCCAGAGGCAAAGGTGTTGCTGAGCCGCAGACACGGCATAGTTGTGGGCGACTTCCCCGCTCGCGGAAACAAAAAGACAAATTATGCCGCAATAGAGACCTCTTTTTTCCACCTTCATTTTCCGAGGCACCCAGCACTGGCAAATCCCCGCTGTTGAAACACACAATGACAAACAGACACTTCCATCTTCCTTCCTTTATATGGGTCGTCCGGAAATCAATACTTAAATTCAGGATCGTCCGTAAGGTTGCCTTCCCGAGCCCCCCTTCAAGTTCACTGCCTTTTTGACCGTCGTTCAACATCTCATCATGAATGGTATAAACGGAAAGGTGGGTTTTACCAACCCGTGCATAAATGGCTCCCTTTAATCGCGCGATCGGCATAGGCAAATCTCTCGATAGACTTTTTGGTGGTTGGTGGGGGAATTGGTGGACTGGCCTGTGCGATAGCACTCAGACGAGTCGGCCATCGTGTCACTGTTTTAGAGAAAACTCGGGATGAAGATGTGGCCCAGGTGGGTTACTCGCAATTCTTGCTTCCGAACAGGATTCCGATTAATGTTGAACAAGATGTCTCATGGAGGCATTCGACTACCTCCCAACGTCGCCAAAATACTGATACATTGGGGCTTGGGAGAGCAGCTAAAACAAATCGCAGTCACATCCGAGGCAATAGAACTCGAAATATGTACGTCTGGTGCTTTGACTAGCTCTCATATTTCGCTAAACAGTTGGGGAGGCAGACGAGACAGGTTATCTTCTTGGTGTACACGTATGGGATGAAGAATTCCTTAAGGAGACCGGCGGTTCATACATATTTTGCCATGTACGCTCTCCCTCCCTTCCTGTGCCAGTGTTCCATGCTGAACTACTTTATGGCCGGTCTAGCACGTTGATTTGCGGCGATTATTGTTCGAGACGGCTGTCAGCCTTGGCGCTGAAATCCGCGGCGGTGCCAATGTCGTGTCGGTAGATGGCGATGACTGTCACGTAAAATTGTCCACGGGGGAGACACTGCGGGCAGACGTAATAGTTGGCGCTGATGGTCGCTCAAGTCTAATCCAGCGAGAAATCGTGGGTTATGACGTTTATGCCTCCACACCGTGCTCCAGCTTGTTGTACAAGTAAGTGGTGGTCCCGTTTAAATACGTCTCAGGGTTGACTCTGTTGGTCAGCACGACAGTACCTGGGCCACTAATACGAGCGGATCCAGAATTGTCAATGTTTTACAAGAAACCATATGTACGTTTCTCCTGCAGGCCCGTTACGCAATTTCTGAAGCGTTTGCCCCTAAGACAAAACTCTTCGTATGGTTTGGCAATGGCCGATCGGCAATGGGGTATCCGATAGTGAGCTATGCTGTGCACTCGTCCCTGATTTCCTCGCTCATGGCTTCCGTAGGGCGGGAAAGACGAGTTTGCACTTCACTTCTGGGTGCCTCCTTCATCTGGCGAGGACGAACCGGACCACTGGGGGTCAGAGATTGACATGAGCGAGATGCGGAGACAACTTGGCGAGTGTGAACCAAGGTCGGATCTCTTCGGCTAGATGCAACGATTCCGCACTCATCCACGTGCTTTTTAGACTAGTCAAACTGGTCTCAATGGGAAGCCCCCCGGTTCGCGTGCCAACGAAGAATGTACCGCCCATAGAGGATTGGGTACATGACGAAGGTCGAATGGTTATGATAGGGGAAGCGGCCCATCCATTGCCAGTGTGTACTTTTCCTGATGTTTGTGGATTTCGCTGGCTCATGTATATTTAAAGGCAGGATCTATTCAAGGAGCTGCTCTAGCTGTAGAAGACGCCGCCGTCCTCGCCAAACTCTTTTCGCATCTCATAAGTGAAGACCAAATACCAAGTTTCCTCTACGCCTTCCAGGATCTCCGAGAAGGGCGGTGTGCGAGCGTTATTGCCTCAGAGCAAGGCAACCTCACCTTCCAGATGATGCCAAAGTGCGAGCAACAGGAGCAAAGAGATAAGCACATGCGCGCGAAATACGACGCTGGGGAGAGTCCGCTGGCCGGAGGGGATGCCGCCGAACAATGGGAGATGCTAAAGGAGTTGTTTGGCTACGATGCAGAGGACGAGGCGGACGACTGGTGGGTGAAATGGGGTGTTCTACGCGAGCGGGCAAAGCAGCGTGCCATGGACAACGACATGGAAGCCCAGATGAACGGACTGGTGATGTGTCATTGACGGAAGCCCATACCCCCGTCTATATTTGCCATATTCCTCCCTTCTTCGGAGCCGCCCTTTTTGCGGCTTCCGTCCACGCCTTTCTTTTGTTTTCTTCGCTCTGCCCTCGCTTTCTTCGCTGCATCTGGGAGTAAAACTGGACACTGGATCTACCATCTCACACCATCACTATCATCACGGTTGACCATAGGGTTGTACTCTGAACCACTTACATTATACACACTCTGACATGCAAATTCACTATCCATCATTGATGTATCTAGCAATTGTTACTTAAAGGAACGCTCCGAGGTGTTCAGGTTCGGATTGACATGGGAATGGAGCTCGGTAAAACCCAGCTCGAGTCCTGACAGGCACGCTATGATTACGGTAGCGCTAAATTTTTGTTTCGCTGGCGATTTGGACAACTCCTCCAACTGCAAAACACGTTAGCAAGCTCGGACTTGAGGCCTTTACGGCCACCGTGGGGACATCGTCATTGGCTGAAGCACCACCCAACATGGTTGTTTTCCACTTGGCCCGAGTCTATACCAAAAAGAGGATCCGTGAAAAAGTTTCTGAAGGCTGTTTCGAGGTGACTGGAATTTTAGATGTCGGTTTCAGGAAGTCTGATTAATACATTATTACTCCTTTTGTGGAGTGCTGCGCCATGATGTCTCATGAGAGTGAGCGCGGGTCCAGGTGATCATCGAGTAGGTCGGCATGCTTGACTAGTAACTGCCTGTGCGTGAAGACAGACGAGCCATTTAAGGGGTATGGATCGTCTATTCGCGAACAAACTCAGGCTCTAACATCTGCGGTAGATGCCTCGTCGCATCTCTTCTTCACTGAGGCATAATCAGCACCAACCGACGCGCATGAATCAACTCGACCCACCGATATTCGAACATAAGCTGAACTCCCACAAAGATGCAGGCGCAAGCGCCAATCAGAAAGCGCAAGCCTAATAGAGAAAGATCGGCTGTGCCTTGACGGAAGAAGACGTTTTTAACTCACCTTCCCAGCTCCCAACAATCTGATTGACCATGTAGAGCATCCCGTTCGTGCCAATCACGAAGCCCACAAGATTCGCGGAAATCATCATTAGGATGTTCAGAATCGCACCCACGGCACACGCATGTCGGTACCACGGCTTCTCTCCGTACTGGGCGGGGAAGTCCGAATGCCCATCAGCAAGAGGCGAGTGGTGATAAATCAATTGAGCTGACCGTTGATTGGGGAAGAAGATAACTGGCAAGGAGTTCAGGTAGAATGAATAAGCTGATGAGCCATCCCCATGCCAGCAGGCGGAAGGAAAGGTCGTGCCAAAGAGCAACAAATGAAAAGACGAGCACCGTCGTGACAGCAACGTTTTTCGTTCCTCCGAGGGGTATATAAATGTACCTGTGGTGCCGTCAAACCCGATTACAGCGCGTAAACCAAGAGCACATATACGAACCGAATGATCCACAGGTTGTATGATCGATGCCAGCTTCTCCAGAATCCAAAGGCGGAGTAATTATTCACCATGCACCGGACCATATTTTCTGGTGGGTCAATTCCGCTTCCAAGGGCCCATAGGCGGAAGAATCGCCATGGCAGGAGAAGCTGATCCAGTGACCGTAGTTGGGTCATATTTTTCCTTGCAGGGTACTCATGGAAAACGCACCTTCAACCAGACAATGAGGAGGTTCCAGAAACCTATCATGCTGATTTCCATCGGCGTATCGCCAAGCCACGCTTTCGCATCCTTGATGGCAACTACGTACATGTAGTGCAGTATGAACTCCATGGTCAGAAGGCATGCGAGGAAACGGACAGCATATCCTAGGATGAGACGCGTCGGGATATCTGTGGGACGACGGAGCTGGTGGGAGAAACATGAGCAACAGCCACGACGAACATTTAAGGGGATAGCAAACCTGCCACATGAAGTTGTTGAACGTTATGATTGGCCCTGCTATGTAGAGTGGGGGATACAAGACATAGGCCAGGTAATTCTTGTACGAATAATATTCGGAGGAATGAGGAGTATTAGCTCTCTGTTTTTCGGTGAGGGGCGTTTCTCCCTGAGCTCGAAAGTAAGATTTCCAGGGAACCAGGCTTTCGCAGGCAGTGAGCAGAGGACTTACATTGGCTGAATTCGCATAACTACAGGCCCAGAAGTAGTCCATATTGAATGAAACAAGTCTCAGCATGGTGATATTGAAACTGATGTGCCACCGGGGATAGACACCCTCGAACGTGTCCTACAGGGAGCGTCACATGGTGCTCTAAGATGGTTTTGAGGCTCATACCAGTATCCCAAGCGAAGGGTGCAACATCGCGAAACGATATCCCTCGCCCATCTCGTTAGCGAAAAGTATCACGCCATTGAAGAGCCAGGTCAATAACGGTCCAGCTCGGGAGCCTTGGCAGCTCTTGCCAATATAATAATTCACCGTTAGGATGAAGATGATCTTGAATGCACTGGTTCCATGAAGACCAAGAAGAAAGAAGAATGAGAAAGTGATTAAAAATGGAATAAGGTGGAGTCGGTGAGCGGGCAAGTATGAAATAGAGCGCGATACAAGATGAGTGTAGATTGACTTGAGGGCAAGAAAGACGCCGGCGACCAGTGTCAATGCGGGTATGTTGTTTCGGAATGCGCGGTATTGGCTGTCACTGTTATCCTACGAGACAATGCAGAAGAGAAATCAGGGATAAAACATAAGACGCTTCGTGACCTCGTCGTGCGGGAAACCATTCGTATAGCAGGGTCGATAAACTCACCACTTCGCGCCCAAAGAGCCAGCCGGGTGATAGCCTGTGGTCATAGAAAGGATAATTTATGTGCGAAGCTATACAGGGTAAGACGATGGCTTCTAGTTCTGAAGGAGCTGTACACACATGAGCTCAAACGAATGGGCACCCATGCCATGATGGGGAGGACAACCGCGGCGACCACATAGTAGCATATGAATTCCGGAGTTCTCCAGCGCGGAAGTTGGGGTTTATCGGGCCTATGGTATTGGTGCGAGCTGGGGATGTCGACAGTTAGTGCAGTAAGTCCTCTTGCTTTAGTCTCGTGAACGGAGTCTAGCTCGAATGAATGTCTGTTGCTGCGCAGGTCGGTGGGCATTTGTAAGACAATATCGTTTGACATGAGCTCGGATTTATCCCGCCTTTCCCTGCGTTCAAAACAGGGTAATCAAGGACCGGAAAGGTGAGATCATCGAGATAGGAATAAGTAGAGGTCACTGTCAGTAGACAGACACCGAGAGCAGCAAGCTCTTGACTCTATGTGAACATTATACCTCATTCGGATGCGGGTAGGGTGGCTCAGTCGGGTATGGATTTACTTGCGTTGTGCACGCGAAGTACCTGAGGCAGCACACAAGTCAGTTACTGACAGCTCGTATTGATCCACACTAACAAGATGCTTGGCCGTGCAGTGGATGATAATTCGACGGGCTCCGACTCTGATTACTCGAAGTAAGTCACTTAAAAACCTCACTAATCTTCAGCCTTGGCTTACTTTAAGGCTGTTGCAGCTCGGTATGACCACTTATCTACATCGTGCTAGCAGCGTGATTGATCTTTGGGCCACAGTGGATATCGTGGTTTCTCTCATCCAAAGGAAACGAATACTTCTGTGAAGTTGAAGAGGATTATATCCTGGACAGATTTAACTTGACTGGTCTCAACAACGAAGTCTCGAATTATGCACAAGCGCTTGACTTGATAACAGATAACCTTGGTTTGTGATTCACCGTCTAATTCCACATTGGACTTCTGTTCATGGAGTGTCCGAAGATGATGAGATCCAAGACGAACTCCGTGGTGCCCTCGATGTTCAAGCACGTTTACTTTACGGCTTAATTCACGCCCGTTGGATTGTAACCGCGAGAGGCTTGAATAAGATGGTATGCCCGCTTGTTGCACCCGCGATCGACCGTGCTGACAATGACTAGCTCGAGAAGTACAAACGAGTCGATTTCGGGCGTTGTCCACGCGTGCTGTGCCAATCACAGCCCCTGCTCCCAGTCGGCCTGAGTGACACTCCCTACGAGAAATCCGTCAAACTCTATTGTGGTCGCTGCGAAGACGTGTACTCGCCTAAATCTTCTCGACATGGTTCCATCGACGGAGCTTATTTCGGCACATCGTTCCCCCATCTGCTGTTCCTCGTGTACCCAAGTCTTATCCCACCTAAAGTCGGAGCAGTGGACCTCGGGCCGGCCTCGCGTACTGGCGACAACGAAGGAGGAAGGAGAAGTAGGAAGACGAAAGAAGAACCCGAAGTGGCGGAGAGCGTTGGAGAGCTGGTCAGCACTGCTAGTGTAGCTTTGAAGGCGGAGCGCTATCGACCAAGGATATACGGATTCCAATTAAACGAAACTGCGAAGCTTCAGAGGTGGCAGGAGGCAGTCCGGGATAGGTGAGCGTTTTGAAACTGTGTGTAGCTGTTGCTGAATATACGGTCCAGACAGGTAGCAAGACTTGAGGCGTTGGAAGATCTCAGCTGACGATACACTTTTGTCTATGCGTTATTGTCATTGGTTTGAACAGCTACGTGACCATCCATCCATTGAGTTGGCTGCTACCCAGCGTAAATTAACGTTGCCCATACCTCGCCCTATGCATCCACTTATAAGCTAACGCGGAATCTGATGGGCGATAATGACTTGATCGCTTGCTATTTGGAGATTTCCCGTATCTTCCCTCTCGACTTCCTCCAGCCCCAGGTACGCGTTACTGTTGAGCCCTGCATGCTTCACACTGCCGCAAGTTGAAGAGACACTGATGCGCTATAGCACGGCCCCCATGATATCGAGATATTTCACTAGCCCAGCACCTACACACCCTTTAGGTGTCGACATCATCCATCGAGCGCGATAAGACGCTGAGAAGAGTGTTTTACTTGAGGAGCTGAAAGAAAGGCTACAGGATGAAAAGCGCCCGACGCAGCAGGTCTTCACACTTCAAGTTTCTGTCCACGTATCACTTGCGGAAGGGAAATCTCCAGGTCGTTGGTTTCTTCGATGATTTTGTGCATTAGCTTGTGTGCTTCATATCTTCAATACTCTCTCCATTCATACAACAGAAGTTCTGTGGATCATACGGCGCGCTCCCTTACATGTCAAGCCCTGTACGATGTCCTCGGAGTATGCGAGGTCTTCTACTACCTTGACGATTCCACTCCTCGCCGCTGGCCTGTCATCTATACAGCCGTTCTCTGTTTGTCCCCCACACCATCTCGCGAGATATGGAGTTCCGCACTTACAAGCAGGGACGACGCCCCTGCCGCGTGAAAGCGTGATTGTTCGTGTTGACAGGACACCGTATTCATATCCTCCACTGCTCTCGCGAATACAACCAGTACCTTCCATCATTTCTCGGAACATAAACGACCCACCGCGAGATCGAGGGACGGGCCGAGATTAGATGAAATACCAGTGATAGGGCGGCGAGGAAGACTTTGCGCTGGGCTGGATGGTACGGAGATGGGTATTCAGATAGGCGTAGCAACTGGCGGTGCAGACACTTGAGCACTCGGACACTCCAATATCTAGTAGATGCCTAAGGAGCAGTGATAAAGCGTCATGAGATGCACGACGTGAAAAATGGTCGAAATGCGGATTTCGCGATACGAGACACGAGAGGCGCACTGCTCTTAATAAGAGAGAAGCCCGACTCCCTCACTGCGAGTGCGAGCGCCTGTGCCTCCACCACCTGAAGCACTCCAGGAAACAGAAGGCGTCCAAGCACCCCGTGTCCTCGTAGTATGACTCCGCATCATTATCTTCGGGCTCTGAGTCCGAATCGACGTTCCTGGCAGCTCTGCGCCGCTGTCGGGCACGCCAGCGACGTCGTTCGTTTCTGTCTCTAGGAGGGGCTGCATACAGTCGCTACGGGGAGGCCACGGTTAGATCAAATATGGCTCGGCAGAGATGGAATGCATACCTCATCAAGTTTTCCGAGCGCTACGTTAGCCTCGTCCTGCTTCGTTGAAGGCTGCGTTCGGGAATGGGAAGCTTGTGTGTTTTCCTGTGCAGCTCCATCCCTTCCTAGACGCGCTTGTTGATTGGTTGGCAACTAGGTAGTACGAGTAGATATCAAATAAATATGATCATTCGTCCCGAAACTTACCTCTGGAGAGGCGGGAGCATTGGCGCGTTCATGAAGGGGTAGAGGTAGATGTGGGCCGTCCGGAAGGTCCGCCGAAATGCGAGATTTGCGACGCCGGATACGTCGCCAGCGTTCACGGATGTTGCCTAACCATTTGTGACCGGACGCGGCGGGCTGCACGGTCGATGTTTCTCGCTCGGGTGGAGGATCCTGCTGAGGTTCGGCAGGTCGCTTAGAAGGGACACAAATGAGAGGATACCACGCAGAAAAGCCCGACAAAAACTTACAAGGCGTGGGCGTGTCGACTCGGTGTCCCAGTCGTCGTTGACACTCGGCTTTCTTTCCTGCGGGTGCTGGGTGACGGGCTGTTGCTGCACGACTGCGGGAAGCTAGGTATAACGTGGGGAATTAGTTTTGAGGTATGTAGAATCTGAAAACGCAAGCTCACGTCAAGTAGCGAGGAGTTTATTGAAGATGACTTGGCACGGGCCTGCCGCTGCTGGCGGGAGGGTGCGTATTATAAACACGGGATGTTAGCGAGCAGAAGGACACATACACGCAAAAGATGCCTACAGGTGGGTTGCTAGCGGTGGGCGGGGAAGACTGAGGTG
>MU266822.1:0-12171 GCA_021014945.1 Leucogyrophana mollusca | reverse complement strand
TCATGTGACTGCAGTGGCACTCCAGGAATGATATGGGAATCAATCATCCATTGTGGTGGTGGAGTGTAGAAGCGTTTGTTGAATGATAAGATGGGAGCGTTATTGCTGTATACACGAGCAGTGATCCGAGGTAGGCGATCAGATATGGAAAGGAGCGTGTATTGAATGCGATAGGGGGAGGGAAGTCGAGTCCAGGACATGAGGATGGCAAGGAGGAATGGGGTATTTGGCACGTATCGTCCATAGTCAGCTTTGCTAGGTGTCAACTCTAAAATTGCCCAATCTTTCTCCAAATGTGCAACTCCAGTGACAACACCGAAAAACCAGCTTCTGGGCCTTGAGGAAATAGCCCTGACGATGAGATGGTCCCCAAATTTGATAGGGAGAGGACGGGACGTGGTGGCTGCAACCCAAGGAGACTTTGGGTCGTCCTTGTAACGGAACGCGCGGATGAACATGGAATGAGCGTTTTGGAGCGGAATGATGGCGGACATAGAAGCGTTCGGTGGGCATCAAGATATAATTAGTGTGATGAATGATTGGACAGCGTCTGGTGACAGGATGTGGGAAAATGAAAGAGACGCGCGAGTGCATTGTGTTTGTTTTAGTTGTTGACATCATAAATGCCGGCATGCTGTAATAAGACGAATATAGCGAGTGAGGATTGTTTGGATAGGGAATTAATGAATGGTGATCGTCCTGAGCTGTATTTGGAGTGATAGGTTCATCAATAATCCATGTTCTCGCTACCAAACACTGTTGGTGTGTGACAACGGGTTGTTATTGGCATTGTTGGGGGTATCTGGGACGGCGGCGGCCTCCTTAGCACGCAGAACAGTAGCGACGGGCATGTAGAGCATCTGGACCTTTGTCCAAGAATCAATATTCTGAGTCAACGCGTTTTGGCGCTGTTGGACTATAGTCTTCTGCTGGTCTGTTGCATGAACCCCAAGCGCTTTGATGTCGTCCGCTAAGTGCCTCCTACAATGATCGGTGAGGGTTGGCAACGCATCATTACTATAGTTACTCACTGCTGGTCCTCGATATCCAAACCCATCACAATGAGTATGCTGGGGGACCTGTTGGCGTGAAGTGATACATCATTCCCCCAATCAAGCTCCTTTGCTTCGTCTTGCGCTAGCTGGAGGCGGACCTTTGCCTGCGGTAAGCCTTATGCTAACATGTCAGCGGTTGAATCATCGGGGGATTTGCACAACTTACTTTTGACCTTGCTCTCAAACGGATTGGGATTGTTACGATCGTTCTCCCACTCTTCGATTTCAGCTTTATACACTGCAAGTGTTTCAGTGGCCAGCGTGCTCTCCAACTGTTCTAGGATGACTCGATGGGCTTTGTGCTCGCTCACGGCCTCCTTCATTTTGCGTGAGAGGAGCAGACCTGTCAAACGATGGCGACTTTAGACGACTCATGTACAACCAGAAAATCATAGCGCACGCACCTAAACTAACCACCTTCTTCCAATTCCAGTCTGCGAAATGATCATCTAACGTGTCGCGCCTCGATCCTGGGCCCATGGCTTTGGTACTGCTTGACACGGGATTAATGTTTGCGCATCCCCTCTCAATCGCTTCTCTGTTGGTGTGCCCAACACCTTTCATAAAATTGAAGGAGAAGGATGTATGGCAGGTGTCGATGTGGGCAGGTAGATGGAATTTTGGCACAAGAAACTGGATGACTTTGTCGGTGGTATTGAAGTGAAGGTCCTCGGCAAGACGGGGCATACGGTTCCACAGTTTTTTGTGCCACTGACACGCGATGTCATAGGATATAAACAAATGTTTGAGCGGGGTGCCTTTCAATGCCGAGAAGACCAAATAATCCATGTTGAACTGTCAGTACACGCCAACAATTGTTTGACAAGAGTGCTCACTCACTTCTCGCCCTTTTGGAGGTCTCCTACCCCATTTGGGAGCTTCATGTTGTGCCGCGCGCAGTCGATGGCGCCGACTCCAGTTGCGGAAAGCCCTTTCGCTGACTTGGTGTCCACATCATTGACGGCGTTGTGGCTAGAGCATGTACTTTTCTGCGCTCTATGTAATCAGATACAATATTAATCTAGTGAGAATCTTGGACGTACCTCTTGGGGCTCATCCACATGCTCCGCCAGATGGGCCTTGAACTGCTGATCCTCAATGAAAAACTGCCATCCGCGCCCCAAACTGGGGTCTGCTTTGTCACTTGACACTTGGTATTGTTTCAGTCAAAAGTTGGCATCAATCGCAATGAAGAGCACATAGAGCCACCTACAAATGTCAGTGTCATGGATACCATGAGCAAGGGAAGTCAAACCTACTTTTTTTTGGCGGGCACTCGATCCCAGTCGTCTGGGAGGTTCTTGCCGGGTTGTGGGGGCATGCCGGACAAAGAACGGCACATTGCCCAGGTTGCATCGCCGCTAATCCCTCAGGGTCATGCCCGCGGCCTGCACGTTTGAGCATTCTCAGATGTTGCCATTCTCGCACCATCCGCATGAAGGCTTGATAACGGTCCTTGACGGGCATTAGTCAGGTTATTTTGCATCACTGAATGATCATTAGATACATACCCTGATTGGGGTGGCTCCCGTATTGTCGGATTGACGAACCAGACTGTGGTAGAATCCGTAGGCTGAGACTTTGGACTCAAAGGAAAGCAGGTGATATTGTTCTAGCACAGCAAACGTTGCAGCCGACTGCGGGTCGCTCACAGTGGATGGCAACCACCAAGCCCATAGGAGTTGCGTTGTCTTGGTTTCTCCGGTTTCGCAAGCACAGTAGTTCAATGCGACCTCGTGGATCCCATGGCAATCGACGATTACAAAATTGTCGTTTGAAGATAGTTCAGGCCTGATACAGCGGTCGCTGACTTCGTGGCCAAGCTGAACGTGAAGGCCGAGACCCTTCAGGGTTATCCTGTCAAAGAACTTCCCGTTCCATTCCTATTTCAAATGTGAATTAGTGCCCCTTGTCGATTCTCAGACAACCTACTTTTATGCGGTGCAGAGGGTTGCGAGCGTGATTCGACACCACGCAGCTTTGGCACCACAAGCTTGGTCCAAAACAGTCTTCGCATCGGTAAAGGGCTGGTGCCTCCTGACATGAGCTCATGGTGAGCCATGAGCGTGAGAGCCCCTTCCCTCGAGGTGTATTAACTTGTCCAGGTATATGTCGCGTTGATACAACCATTGGAGTAGTGGTTTATCCTGAAAGTCAGACTTGAGTCAATAAAAACGCAATTGAAGTGGACAGAAGTACTCACACTTGTGTATTGCTTTCTCTTCAACGAATCCAGAGTCAATAATTCGACACTCATATCTTCGTCAGGTACCAAACAGCCCTGCGTGAAGTGGGAGATGTTGTCATCTTGCCAAGCAGGGCCAGAGTTGTAGTTGCTATAATTGTTGTATGGGTTAGTACTTACACCCTCCACCATTGTCTCGGCGTCTGGGACCGTGATAGCAATAAATTGATTCTTGGTGCGAACTTCACCCCTCGAGGAAACGAGCCATGTCGTGTTCTGGATATGCTCGATGACCTGGAGAGCAAGAGAGTCGCCTTGCCCATCAACGTTGTCCGGCTTTTCAAAAGCCTCGAATTTTGGATCCTTGCGCCTTCTCTTAGCTTGCGGACGGCCTCCCAACATTGAAGGCGTTGCTGGCTATTCAGATGAGCGAGACCCCATATCCCTCAGGCCTCAACCTGCGTGAGCCGCGAAGAAGTGCGGATCCCTCGGAGTATACCTTGCAAGAAGGATTCGTGTTGCATAACTACTATCAGTAATAAATTAATGTGCAGATGCAAACAGGACACACAGATAATGTATCACCCTGCAGGCGGTTCAATGAGGCTGGAGTGATATATCAATGTTTCGTTCACGTTAAAGTTTGCACAAATGCCTTGGAATGATGTATCACACAACAATGATACATCAAAATCACGTATATTGAATAATGTAACACACAGGCCCTAGTATATATAAACCGTAATCCTACTGTCAGTTAACCTATCAAATAAAGTCAAGCAGCAGTAGACACACCAATGCCATCAGCTTCACATAGTTATATCAGCACACGCACAGCTGCTAGTAGTGTTTGACTCACTGATGTACCACTGTTTGGTCCATTCCCATAGCTGTTAATAGAGTATTCCCTGCCGTCGTTTGCACCAGACCTTTGGAGAGCTGGAGGATGGATATGTAGTGCCTGTTTAATCAAAAGTTTTCCGTCAGTATGAGGAGGCCCGTCCAAGAGTTTGATAAAAGGGGCGACCAGAAAGTAAGCGGCCTGCTCAACGTCAGCATATGTAGTGCCATGCGCATTGCGCAGTGTACTTGACGTCCTCAAGGAGTACAGCCGGAAGTGGTGCACCATGATCGTGGTGAGGTGGGGTCATGGCCTACAAGTGAATTCATTAGTTATTTATGACCCTTGCATCAAGTGGAATATACCTGGGCGCATAGAATGTGTCTTACTGGTGTTTTAAAGCGTAGTCTGAGAGGATAAAGGGCAGTTGTTAGTAAATCTTGTATAAATCTCATAAACAACAGCACCCACACTTTGAGTCACCATTATAGCCACAGTTGTTCGTATCCATAACTCTCGCCGACATGCCTCGGCCCCACCTCCACCACACCGATGAAGAGAAAGCTGCGGCTGCCCGTGCATCCTGCCAAAAATACTATGATGCGTAAGTGAACCCATTCATTGTTTTATTGCACGTAACTGAAACACACCCACAGGAACAAAACCCGCATCAGCCAAAAACTCAAGGCAAAGTATCAGTTGAGAC
The DNA here is from genome assembly GCA_021014945.1 of Leucogyrophana mollusca. Classification (NCBI taxonomy): domain Eukaryota; kingdom Fungi; phylum Basidiomycota; class Agaricomycetes; order Boletales; genus Leucogyrophana; species Leucogyrophana mollusca. Next base: position 7,384 of record MU266822.1, on the reverse strand, counting down.
AAACACAACGGTGCAAATGATGTTACCCACAGACCCATTCACTCATTGATCTCACCACTCCCTCTTAGTTCGGATAAGCCTTGTCGTTTGACAAGCACAACCAAGGTCCAGGGACCTTGCACATGGAGCAACATGGGCTCTATCCTGGCGCAGGCATCCTTGCCAATTACCTTCAACCACCACCCACATGCTGGAAAGGGCTTTCTCTCAGACACACAGCCTCTCTGGAGCCGGGTCAGTGTCCCTGTCAAAGGGGACTTGACTCCGGTATGCTCAGATGCAGCAATGAGGTGCGTTTTTCATTTGGTTCTTGGGGATGGGTGTGGTGATAAGTATAGCTCAACTCAGCTCCACTTCTGCGCCCAACAACATCTCCAATGTCCCAGCTATCTCTAGCTCCCCGCTCAACAATATATTCACTGCATCAGAAGGACATAGTCAGCAAAAGCTGGTTTCATCCTTTCTCATGAATAACGAAGGCTGAATATGACGCAGAAGCTTTCCCCGCGACTTACTTCTGGTAGCTGATCAGCTAGTAGCATTGATTGAAGACTTAGTATTGCCATTCCTCGATTCCTTATGCCGGGAGGTCATATCTGGGGAGGACAGCGCTGCTCAAGATTAAGTCCACGATATCCGGGCTCAGGGATATCCTGGTGGGTGCATCGCGTGCTGAGGCCCGCATCATGGACTCCCGTGGTTGGTTTTCCAGATACTTCACAGAAGCACAGGCAACAACCAAACGGGTTCGCGCTATCCTCCTTATGGTTGAGGATATATTATGTAGTTGTATGGTAGGCAAAATATCTCAAGCACACACGAGAGGGATCTTGCGTTATCAGACAGCACATACACTACTTATCTAGTATACCCCCATGTCAACGCTTGACTTAATGTATATACATTTCATTGGAAGTCTTTCCTGGCCCATGCATGTGAGCTTCCAAGCCAGCCAAACACAAGCAAATCCAGCAAACCGCACTCATTTCATTTCGCTTACTTGCTCCAATTTACCGACACCACGCTAACCAACAAACCTAAAGCTTAAAGTCAGTAACATATCTCCATTATCTCCGTTGGAGCTGACCTGAAATTAGATGGCAAAAGTCAGCAACACACATTCATTATCTCCGTACCGGGAGCTAACCTTAAAAATAGATGGGAATACATTGGGCTAACAACAAACAGCTGGAATGGCTGAAGGCATATTACACTGAGCATTACGCTCCATTGGTGGCTTCAAAAAAATTTACTGCATTTTGGAAACCAGCCAGTGCAGTGTAGTTCACCAAATTTCCGGAGTGTCAGGTTTTGTTCGGCCACAACGACAAGTCCCTCCTTACCCATGAGCAAGAAGAAGCCTTGCAAGCGGCCATGACCAAATGGGATGGGGTAAGCCGTGCTTGGCATAATTCAAAGTGTCACTGACATAACACGGTATCATTAGCAACTGGCAATGTGGTTTTGGAATGAGGCAAAGTGTGGTGTCAATACCAGAACGGCCACCAAGAAGCATGCAAGTCCCGATGGAGTGGTGCACACTGGCAGCCACGACTTGGACACCTTGCAGATGGTTGTGTTGTCTCTACTCTGTACATGGCAATGCGTCTATATGTCCGGCACAAGCCGGCTTACTCATCCTTGCTCCTCGACCTCTCCGATCCTTGCACAACCTCTCTAAACCCTAACCCTAATCCCATCGCAATCCTACCACCACACCGAGACCGCCGACCTTCTTGCAACATCAGTCAAAGCCTCCCGAGGACCTCAAGCCGTGGAAGTATACTCAAAAATGGTTTTCGAGGAGAAGATCAAACCTACACTGGACAAGCTGCGCAAGGACAAGACGATCAGCGGTAATGAGTTGGCAAAAGTGCGTCAACAGATGGTGAAAGACCTTTATGCAAAAGAGGATGAGGAAACAAAAGAGTTGGTCAGGCAGAAGGCAAAGGAACTCACCAATACTGGTGGCCAAGAAAGCAGCACTCAAGACTCCCGGGGAACTCACACCTGCACAGATACAGTTGTAAGTCATCACTGAAACCACACCAACAGGATGCGTTGCTCACACCAGATGCCTTTGCAGGGTTATCAATGACTTACCCGCGATTACCACCAACTTCATGAAGAACGCCCACCCAACGTTGAACTGGTCGATCACTGTCTTAATGGGAGGTGTCAACCTGTCGAGGGGAGGTAAACCGAGGCCAGGGAGGTAAGCATCGGTTTGGTATGACAACACTGATCTAGCTACCCTCACATCCCAGTTTGCACATCGGGCCTGATGGTCGACCCACCTTCTCGGAATTGTATACTGGGTTCAACAGGACCATGGAGGCGTTTGACCTGTATTTGAAGCAGAGTTACGGTAAGTCTCACAATTTATCATTGGGAGGCATTTACTGATTACTTACCATGACCTATATATGATGCCTCTTCCAGATGTCGAGAAGGCTAAGGATACCAGTGGGGATACACAGTCAGCAGTTGGTGGGGCAGAGGAAGAAGCTGGAGATTTGACGCTTGCAGATGGGGACACTCTTTATACCATGCTGGAGGGTGACGACACTTCGACATCTGATACATTAATCGGGCACGCTTTTGATGCATCCACTCAACACGAAAGTTTGATGCTTTGCACTGATACATCAAACCCTTCCCGCACCCTGCTGCACCATTCACACAAAGTGATGCATCATTCGAAGGTGTGGGTTTGATGCTCCATCCTGATACATCAAACCCTGCGACAACTCCTCTCCCTCACGTATCATTCGCTCAAAATGATACATAAAACCCTGCAAATACTCCCCTTCCATGCCACAATGCATCATTCACTCGAGATCTGGCTGAACCCATCGAAAATGGTGAACTAGGATCAGTTTTCATACCACTGGTCGACTTCAGCCGCAAAAATAATGTGTCACTGCCATTGTTGCCAACGCCACCTGCCGGTCACCCTTCCGGCTATTATCGCGAATTGCCCCAGCAACCTATCATTTCCCCGGACATGCCATTCAGACTCTCGGAGCTTTATGAGCCTATCCCGGATGGTGGTGCCTTTGACTTCTCCTGATCACTTACGCCTTCGAGTGATTACAGCGAGACTTTAGTGAACTCTGCGCCGCCAACCCCGTCTTGCGATGCCAAGTTCAACTGGAATTTTGGGGACTCGGTTAATCTTTCTCCTGTCTTGCTCGAGGAAATCGACCATGCGTTGAAACTCCACCTCCACAGTAATGTCAAGTCCACCTTCCAGGCCCCCGGTAGTTTCGAGTTCCTGATCCCCAACGGAGGCACCTCCTCTGCTACCGCATGTTCCATCAACGCATCTAGACTGGCCCCCACAGTGAATAACCAGGTCCCCAACACTCCTGATAACCATAACCCTGAGGCTCACTGCGCTGTCGACAATCACGTCGTCGATCAACAGTTTAACCATAACTGGGGTACCATTACCCTTCCTCCCAGCGACCTGGACCCAAAGATCCACCCCGCTCTCAATTCCTAGAGCAATGTCCTGGATTCTCATCACCCTGACCACATCCCCTTGGTGCATACCAAGCCCACAGCCGAGATAACCACACCGCTGGCCCCTCACAATGTCCCCAAGGACGACACTTTGCCACTCGCGGACAATGTGAGTTTGCCACATGGGCTCGGAATACTGGATATTGCGGGAGGAATAACCCAGCAATTACCAGTGTCTACTGCGGCGATATCCCTCGGACTCACAGAAAATGCAGACATGCCGCCTGGGCTCACAACACCAGATATTGCCGGGGGAACAACTCAGCAATCACTGGTGTCCACTGTGGTGACACCTCTCGGACAGTCTTCAATAAACGGGTCTGTGTCAGCTGCTGAAGAGTTGCACCGTCACTTGTCGCATGCACGTATACCAAACATGCAAAGAGAGAGAGATAACAAGATAGGCCAGGAGAACTACCCCGTCGTGGAGAGGCACCAGGCTGGGCAAGGTGGAACCACTAAGTGAGTGTTTGCATCACCATGTATGTACTATTGTTGACTCTGCGTTGCAGACATCGAAAGCGCTCTTAAATGTCACCTTCACGATCTATAACTGACATCATTAATCTTCGATATCATGCGTCATATATCTTGTTTCCCCCCTTGTCGTATAATCTAGTATATACAAATATCTTGTGAAGTTTCTTGTGTTCAATAACGGTGATCATTTTAATGCATAATATACTGTGTTTCATATGACATTCCACACTCGGCTGACTCCTAAGCATTGTTTCTCGACTCGGAGTTAATTTAAATGGGATGGTTGGACTTCAAAGAAAAATCTCAGAGGGGTACCATGCCTGGGGGACTTAGAAAATTTCCACTAAGTTCAAGCATTGTGCCTGAGAGACTTTGACAAATTCTACTAAGAGTGTTGTGCCTGGTGGACTTGAGAGAATCTGCCAGGAGTCCCCAGTGCCTGGATGGTTCTCCTCAGAAGATGTCCTCAGTGCGTTGATTAACTGTTGCGATCATAGAACACTGCGTGATCTCGCCTTGTAAGATAGATTGTGCAGTATTCTATATCAAGCCGGGTTCCAGGAAGCCCCAAGCTACCCAAATAGGCCCGGTGGAAACCAGTAGAGAGCGGGGTGGTACCGGGTAGTACCGGTAGTGCAAAGAGCTGCCCAAAACGGGTAGGTATCCCGAGGACGGTTGATATATCAAAGTGATATATCAATAATACATTATCGTTACCACAATTGATGCATGTTTTACTATCTGGTCATAAGACCCTTTTAATGTACCATAACTACAATATGGTCTGCTCGTAGAGTTTCTCTATGTTAAAACTCAAATATCTGCAAGTAACATTAACACGCTTTCCGATCTCATAGCTGCACTTTTACTCCCACACAACATCAAGCCCCCTTTTTCCAATGATGACAACTTATACAAAGTTATTGATTCTACTCCTCTTGGTGGCATACCTTGGCAAATGGTTACTGTACATTACAATGGCGAAAGGCCCGACCAGGATATCCCTCCCTGGATGGATGCTGGATATGAAGTGTCCTTCCGTGATCCACGGGAGGTCGTACGGAACATGCTCGCGAATCCGAGCTTTAACGGCCAGATGGACTATGCACCATATTGGGACTTTGATGAGAACGACGAACAAGAATGGCAGGATCTGATGTTGGGGGAATGGGCTTGGAAACATGCAGTATTATATCTTTGCTTATTTAATAGAGGCATTTAACTGACTGTATCCCCAACATAGGACGAGATCGCAAAAGATCCCAGTACGCACGGCTCTATGTTTGTGCCAGTGATTCTCAGGAGTGACAAGACTACTGTGTTGGTAGCAACTGGTCAAAATGACTATTATCTGATCTACGTGTCAATCGGAAATGTTCATAACAATGTTCGGCGTGCACATCGAAATGCAGTGGCTGTCGTGGGGTTCCTCGCAATGCCCAAAAGTGAGTTTTCTGTATCAACGGCACACTGTAAGGCTTACCTGTGGCCCCGTTTTCTTAGCAACACAGGAGCATGCACCAACACCCCAGTTCAGGAAATTTCGACACCAACTCTTCCATTCCTCTGTATCAACCATCTTACAGTCACTGAAGCCTGCCATGACGACACCCAAAGTAGCTATGTGTGCGGATGGTCACTACCGCAAAGTGATATATGGCATAGGCCTGTACATCACAGACTATGAGGAGCAGGTCCTCCTCGCATGCATCGTAAAAGACTAGTGTGCTAAGTATGTACCTTTAATTGCAAATAGTTCCTTTAGGTCTAACTAGTACGCTCGGTAGATGCAATGCATTTGCAAAGAATCTAGATGGCAGTGGAATGCTGCGAGAACATGAGCATACAGAAGTCTTAGTCAAAGAATTGGACCTAAGTATACTCTGGGATGAGTATGGTATAGTTGGCGAACTCGTCGTGAGTCAATTTGTTTTTTCGAGACCAGTGTTCATCATACTAACATTGAACTTTAGCCATTCACAAATGGCTTCCCTCGTGCCGATATTCGTGAAATTATGGCCCCCGACATACTCCATCAACTCATCAAAGGTGTTTGTAAAGACCACCTCATAGTGTGGGTTCAGCAATACCTTGAACTCAATCATACCAAGGCTGATGCAGCCACAATTATGGATGACATTGACCACAGGTGAGTTTTTCAAATGCGCAAACTTGTTGCACTGGCAAGCAATTGAAAATGAAACCAGGATCGCAGCTGTAGCACCTTGCGCGGGACTTCGCCGTTTCCCTGAAGGTCATGGATTCAAACAGTGGACCAGAGATGACTCCAAAGCCTTGATGAAGGTGCGTTTGTATTTCTACAATCATATCAGTGTATTATTGACTATTCTACTAGGTTTATCTACCCACTATCAAAGGACACGTCCCCTGAGATGTTGTGCGAACATTCAGAGCATTCCTTGAGTTTTGTTACCTAGTTCAGCGGGATTTTCATACCGAGGAAACACTCTGTGAGCCGCAGGACGCGCTGGACCGGTTCCACCAATATCACCAAATTTTCATTGTCCTCGGCATTTGATTTGATTTCAACCTTCCACGCCAACACTCAATGTCACACTACGTGATGCTTATTCGAATGTTTGGCTCACCGAATGGACTCTGCTCTTCAATCACCAAATCTAAGCATATCAAGGCCGTGAAGGAGCCCTGGAGAAGATCGAACCGGTGGGATGCACTCCGGCAGATGCTCCTCACCAACCAACGACTCGACAAAATCGCTGCTTCACGGGTGGATTTTACTTCATGGGGGATGCTCATTGGGACCTGCCTGTCAGAGGTCCTCAAACAACTAGCAATACATGCACTGGCGATTCAGATCAACCAGCCAGCTCTTCACCGGCTCACCTGTCACTTCCTCCATGATCAGCTATCACCCAATGACCCTCGTCCATCCTGGGATGTTCCCCTTGCTGAATGCCCTCAGTATGAGGGAAGAATTTCTGTTTTCCACTCGGCGGCTGCACCATTTTACGGTCCAATCGACCCCACAGCACTGGCAGTGGTATCTGTGGGATGCGACATGAGCATATTTGGGCAACTCCTTCATGGCAAAAAGGTCCGGTGTCACGCACCAAAAGTGTTTGGTAGCGAGAACATGGATTATTGACGAACCTATCATTCCAAATACAGCGCAGGACGATCACCATTCATTCATTCCCCATCCAAACGATCCTTGCTTGCTATATTTGTCTCATTACAGCATGCCAGCATTTATGATGTCAATGACTAAAATGAACACAATGCACTCGCGCATCTCTTTCATTTTCCCCACATCCTGTCACCAGATGCCGTCCAATCATTCACAATGCTAATTATATCTTGACGCTCGCCAAACGCTGCTATGTCCGCCATCATT
>MU266821.1:0-12230 GCA_021014945.1 Leucogyrophana mollusca | reverse complement strand
TTGTCATTATCCGGTATATTCACGTCTACGGTTTTACGCATTACGGTCTGTTGGTCACTTTTTGACTGACATTATTCCATTGTCGCTCTCCAACCTGCTTTTGTTGATCATTCTTGGTTAACAGAGTAGCGCTCATCCTATTACTCCCTTGACTGGACTTTTGGGTGGTAGCAAGTGTATCCATCCCACGAACAACCAGACTACCCAACCGATCTCTGTTGTGTGTTCCATTGGAGTCTGGGGTGTTGGTTTGTGTTGTTTTCTAGCACAGATCACATCAAGATCGACAGCGTGACAAATATCGCAATAAACGAGAGATTCTAGTGAAAAAAACAAATACATGTCAGAACATTCAAACACCAATCATTGGAGTGCTCGGATCTATCTCACCAGCCTCTGCATACATTTATTGAGTTCGCGAGGGGCCGACATCACGTGCTCCGAGACGTCCGAAGAGGAGACTACGTGCTCCGTAGATCAGTCTTCGCAAAAGCATCGACGGCACAATACATACCTAAGAACAACAGTAGAAAGGTTCTTGCTATGTCAATAGTATATCGTCGTTCTGACTTGTGTGTGGAAGCACCCCGTGCATTGTCAGCAGAAGACCTGGGTTGGCTATTAGTGAGTCATACTCGGAGATATAACACATGATTAAACCCACCATAAACAGGACGAAACCACGAGAGCTGTTTTGGCTGACATGCGCGAATATAAGGAGTGAGGGAATCCCTAATTCATAGTACTATCAGCAACAATGACCACTCAATCCATCAACATTGATAAACATACCTAAGAAGAAGCTATGCATCAAGAGTACGTTGTCGGAGAGGTCTGAAGATCGAAGGTAAGCGTCCAACCCGCAGCTTCAAGATCCACGGGAATGTGTGTGGGGTTTGGGGAATCTACTGGAGGTGTAGCAGAGTTAGAATTTAACATTCTCACTGCAAACGCATATGGGGAGACTCAGAGGTGGTGCGGTAAGCCAGACTTACAGGTGAAGTAAGTACTCGAGGTGCCGTCAGGTCCCCCTGTTGGCACACGAGAATCTCAGCTTGAGGGACTCACCGGGCCTCTGATAAAAGCTTGTCTTCCTCGATATACAAGTCAGTGACTTGGAGGCGTGGACCGAACGCAAAGGTGAGGAAGCACCGAAGCAGTGAAACACGAGCTTGAGCGCTTGTTGGTGGGAGATTCTGCCGGCGTCCTTCGAAGATACACTCCTTCCTGTTTGGGGTGCACATTTGCTTCCGCGGCAACTTCCGGAAGCCAGCGTTCAAGTTTTCAACCTACCAAGTCACGACGACGGTACACCACGCACAAGGTAAGCAAACAGTGGGTTTCACAATCTAACTACTGACACAGCATCCTCAGAGCACAAAATCATTACACAAGAGGATGGGTGCTTGAGTGGGGCACAGAGCCACGCAGCGGGAAGCCACCAAGCGCTGGATGGCAAAACCCGGGTAAGTCATAGATCTTTTTGCAGTGAAGCAAGCTTATTGCGCTTGACAGAATCCTCAATGCTCAGCGCGAAAAGGCACGAGTCAGGTCCACAAGGTAAGCTAACAGTCCGTAATATACTTGGCTACCTACTAACACAGTCGTTGCCCAGCAATCGTCGCAAGTATGCTAACGAATGTGATGTCTGTCTCATCCTACTGACCTCCCTTACAGGAAAAAACTTCTAGCTACCAGTGGTGCTCCGCTACCGTCCACTGACCACCATTCGACCAACGCTGAAGATCCGTCGTTCTCAGGCTACGACGAAGACCTGTTGTTCTCGGGCTACGGCGACGATCCTGCCCCATCGGACAGATCTTCATCCACACCCGACATCGAGCTCACCGAAAACTCAGTACGATCTTCTTTGTTGTCCCTCGTATCCGAAAGTCCCGGGTTACCAGCAACCCTGGCGTCTTTGCGCTACAGAATCAATGAATGGCGAATGGAGTGGGGTCTAGAGAGTGAGTGGAGCAAAACATTCTATGAGTGCTTGCAGCGCGCTAGAGATCACTCACCGCGAGCTACCGACAAGTTCTTTGTCGACTGCGAGGAGCACGCCCGCGAAGGCAGGCGGATCCTGAGTGCCCTGAGGCAGATCGTGCACAGCCCTAGCCAAGGTGGAAGGGCGCAAGTGGAGGACCATTTCATTCAGGTCTACGATATCTTGTTGGCTGTAGTATCTGAGGTTCGGTTCTTCGAGGTCAAACTGGATGAGTATGCGCCTTCAGTCCCTTATAGCAAAATTTCCGAAGTACGATATCATTCAACGCTTTAATTTACAATTACGAGGATACAAGTACTACATGATATTGATACCCCTCTATAAATGCTTCTGAGCATTCTGCTGGATAGTAAAAGAATTGTCTGCACCGAAGAATACGCCAATATAGCGAACGTATGACGAACGCATAGCGAACGCGTTTGCTATACACTGCATTCACCTATTGGTATCCACCAATTTAAAGTATTTGCTTGCTATAGGTGTTATGTTATAGGTGCAGGTATGCGCTGGACATTATCCATGTTGTCCGAGCCAGTAAACTGTGGAGGAACGGCCTGGTTGACATTTTCACGATGACAGAGTCAGGTATTTCCACAACGCAACATGAAATCTTAGGTGGCGCTTGGGTGACCCAGTGAACAACTACGCACCATGGACCTTCAACTGTGGTGCACTCGAGCAAAACCAGGCTTTCAGCCGTCTTTGCCTTTTATGTTGTGAATTCGAGAGGACAGTATCATATATAAATTGAATGAGTGTATATACAATACAGGCCAGCAAGGAGTATCAAGTACTATTAGTATGTATGAAAGGAAGCGTCATTCAACTCAAGGACTTGGTAGGCTGGTGAATATGCATGAGAACAGATCAGATTGAAGATGCAGTGAAGATAGAAACCCGGGTATTCAATCAATGGGCGCCTGGCTCATGTATAGCGACAGGTCATCTAGCTGGGACCATATTTCGTCGCTACTCGTTGGTGAAGGAGACAGCATGGGTTCCGGGGAAGTCGCGACGGGTACCCATGCACAATTTTTGGGCCAGAAGGGCCCATTAGGCACGGGCACTGCACTAAGTTCTTGCAGCTCGTAGCTCCTCCTGTAGTGCTGCAATGCCTCTTGAAAGGTCGGATACTTCTTTTGGATGGCCCCGCTGACATGGTTAGTCCGTCGGCCGACGTCGTTCCTGAGGAAACGAGAGAATGAGTCATGCTCAACACTGGTGAAGGACAGACATACTCACCAATCGTAGAATATACCAACTTCCTGCCCAACCGTTATCACCCAGAAGCCAGACGGCCGCTCTCCCATTGTCGGAAGCTTGATGGAGTCCGGATGAGGGTTGAGGTCTGTCTCCAGGTCCAATGACTCGGCGGAAGACCGACTTGACGCGGTGGAAATGGACAGTCGGAGATGAAGGACGTGGGGATGCAGTTATCGATGGTTGGGCAATTGGCAGGGAGCTCCGCTCGCTGTTGGCAGCAGGAGATCGGGGAGATCGGTGGGGAGGGCGATGTGGTGTAGTTGTCTTCATGATGGTCTCAGTGACCTCCGTGGTTCGTGTTGTAGTCATCTCCGTGGTTTTCTCGGTTCTTGTGCGAGTGTAGGTTGCAATGCCTATCGGGGATGCCGGTGAGCTATAAAGAAGTAAGGCCATTGCGTAAGATGGCCACGTACCTTGATGTGGCACCATAGACGATCGTGAACTCACTGACATTGTGTAGTGGTCGAAGGGGACTGGGGCCGAGGTTGTTGATGGATATCTAAGCGGCGATAGGCCTGTCACGTGTGTCTGTCGGGTCTGGTCAGTTTTTGACACTTCAGCGACGTGTCTGTTTAGTGGCGCCTTGAACTCACCATGGCCAGAGGGTCAATCAAGATGAACCGTACGCGTTTGTCGACCAGGAAGGTTGTCCACGTAGGACCATCTCGCGATGCGCTGGGAAGGAGCATCTGGCAAGTTCAGGAGACTCTGGGTCCAAAGAAACTCGCCCAGAGGTCGGCAACTATCAAAGAACGCCGGACTGCACGTATACAAGGTCAGAAGACATGCATTGACCTCGAGGTGCTAACTTACCTTGAGCCACAGAAATGACCACCGACGAGAGGCGGGCACTGAAAGAACTATGTGACCAGACGATTAGCGGTGACTTAGCAAGTGCGGCAGACGACTGGCACGACATCGAGGACGTTCTAGATGGAACAGAAGAAATACCTATCAGCCACGGGGGTGGGGAGTTCAAAGAGCTCACCAGAGATATTATGGGTGATTTCTGGAACCTGTGAGTCCTCCAAAGTTTGAAGTGTCTTCTAGGACTTACCTGTGATTTTGTAGTCGATCACAGAAACCTCAAACACGGCGCACTGATTACCGCACACGTCGAGATCGAGTGCAGCGCCGCGTTGACACGTTCAACCAGCAAATGCCGTCCTGTACAGATGCGTACTTGCAGTGGAGCCTGGAACGGGGAGAGGTGGTCATAGGCTTCTTCGAAGAGCAACGTCGGCGAGATTGCTTACCTGGATTGGATGTGAATTCTGGATCCACGAGCGTCAAGGTAGTAGATCTTCTCCATAAGTTGTTCACATCTATATGGCGTTTAACGGGATCTCATGCCGGCACCTTCTATAGGCGCTGAGAAGGTTTCTCTCACCATTCTGCCCACTGACGACTTCATAGCGTCTGCTCTGATTCGGCAGGGCGTTATCCCTTGTTCCCCCATCTCGCCCTCTGTCGGTATCACTATCAATGTCCTGGAGTTCTACCGTGTCGCCCACCAACGCAGCCCTCATTACTCGATACAGGCATTTGTGAAAACCATCTGCAATCTACATGGTGTAAGTACTCGTTTCACTGATGCTGTTGGGGGACAATTAATTCAATACTCTGGGACAGGTTCAGTTCCAGCGCTACCTCTCCCGTCAATTCTCTATCGCCTTCGATGTATATCTTCAAATTCGGGCCAGTGTCGATTTACTAGTCCAAGATGCCCTTTGTCGTGACTCAAAAGACTGGCGCTTGAAGCACGCGTGCCCAGCCTGCACGTACTCGTTGAAAGGGGAGGCACCTTTGAAATTCAAGATGCTTTATGCCATGGACAGCAATGACTCGCTGAAGAGGGTTCTGCGAAAAGTGGCTGGAGAACGTGAAGATGACGACTTAGACCTACCATCATCGAGCGCTGAGCTTCCATCATCGCAACAAGTCGGAGGGGACCGCTACCTACCAAGAGAGTACGTTGACCAGTTCGCCAACAATGTACAATGTGATTTGCTGGACAACGAGGTAAGTCGTCTGGACTCGAACGCTATGTGATGTACTCCTGCTCACTTCGTGCTACTCAGGACGATGACGATAATCCATGCGCGTCCCGTTGGAAGAACATGAAGGATGAGGGGACCAAGAAGATGTGGGGGGTTTTTGATGAGTCGGGAGTGTTTCTGGCGGTCTGTCGCCACGGCTTCTCGTTGGTCATCGCGGACATGGTTCAGAGCGGGGAACTGTGAGTCAAGCAATCCACATAGTCTGTTTCGTGTTCATGACATTCAACTTAAGGTCTAAATATCCACTTGCAGTGGTATTGAAGCTACTAGACGCGTTCGGCGAAGACCTTGGCGGCGGCTATGACATCGGCTGCAAGTTCAAGACTACGCTGCAGAACAGTTCTCTCGGACCCCGCGTGCGTGCGCTCAATCACACATCCCTTGTGCCTGCATTTCATGGACACGCTCACCGCCGTCTGTGCCAGCTTCTCTTCCTGGCCATCTATGTCCTAGGTCTGGGTCTCGAAGATCTTGAAGGGTGCGAACGCACATTTTCGAAATCGAATGCACTCACTTCCGCCGTTCGCTACACAAGCGTTTTCCATTGGCGTCAGGCCATCTCATTGTACTTCGAGCATAACGATGATTACGAAGTATACCAAAACCTCTGTACGTGCTTTAAGTTGTTCATGGTCTGTTTGATCGACTTCTCTTACCACTGATTGACGCTAGCAAATTTTCTATACAACAACTATAAACAGGCCCTCGACATTCTTTCCGATGGACAGGTGACCTTGGCCCAGGCAATGCGAGAGCTTAATGTGACCGACGAAGCCGTTTTCGAGATGTGGCTAGCAGATGAGAAGAAGTATCTCATGAGTCTACGCTATGAACCTATCGAGGAGACGCTCCAGATGGAATACTGGCAGAAGCTGATAAATCTCGATGCCAGCAAGTAAGTGTAATGTTTCACATACTTTGTCGTCATTTAATCAGATGACGTATCCTGCAGAAAAGACCTCGACGCTGTTGGTAACACATGGAACGTGTCATCCTCTGCCACCGGCTACAATCACGATGCCCGCGCAACTGCAAAACTCGAGACGGCTCGCCGACACGCTCTGGATAACTATGAGAACGTTCTGAAGGTTGTTCAGAGCCTGGAGATAAAGCTGGAGGTCACTCGCCGCTGGGTTCCAGATGATCCAGAATGGCAAAACGCTGGTAGGTTGGTTGCGAACCGAAAATTTCAACGCGCTTTGGATACACTGGAGGGGCTTATTGTTGCTCGACTCTTCGAGCTGACGAAGATGAACAGGGCCGGTACAGGTATGTGTTCTCTGGCATTTTTATGTCCTCTTGGCTCACCACAGCTCACGATAGGCTATAAAATGCGAAAGCATATTGGTAAGGCTCTTCAAGTGCGTTCGGCGGCAATACGCACTGCTCTCGACCGCTACAACACCGCTGCTCGAGCGCTGTCCCCACCACGGCGCGAGCTGGAATGGGACGAAGTGGTCGAGTATGTGTTTCTGGCAGATTTCGATCTGCTTCGTGACGCCCGGCAAGATGTGTCGCACCATCCTTGGGCCACACCCGCCAGTCATTCGGCCATGGACCTCTATTTCAAGATGCTGCGCGCCAAGGAGGAGATCCAGCGTCTCAATGTCGAAGTACGCCGGCTGGTCACTTATTTGCGAGACGAGGACCACTACCTACGTGCCTGCGAGTCCCAGCTACGTGAACAACACCCCGCTCTTGCTCACCAGATTAGCATTCGTCATAGGATTTGTTCCCGCTTCACTGCCCATCACCTACGGCGCCTCAATGATATTGCAGCTCTTCCTGGATTCAGCGGGACACTCGTCCATGGAGAAAGCACTCAATGCGGGCCAGGAGAGAGCGCCAGTACCCCACAGGCACGAGTGCCTGCTCGCATGGTCCTCGACACTCCACTCTCACAATGGGGCGGCCCTGGTACTCAACCGGAGTCCACGGATGACTTGGAAGAAGAAGAAGACGATGACGAAGAAGCCGAGGAGCGCTCTCGAGCACTGCAGGATCTCCTGCATGTCTCCGCCGACTCATGATCGACGTCTGCTGTGTCCTGCTAGGGCTGGGACTTAGCTGATAGATTCTGGCGGATATTAATGCATGTATATACTTGAATGTACTCTACTTGTCACTAGGTATGTGGAACACAAAGCCCCATGTGTTTGGGTTATCATATACTCGAGATATGCGAGCTCGCTGTGCGGGACAGCGAGCTCGAAGGTGCGGGAACACCCGAGGAACGTCAGGAGTAATTGCCGGCGGCACAGAATTGGCGGGGAAGCTCGGGTACATTAATCCCGAGGGAGCCGACAGCTGGCATCATTATTATAATTTGACGTGCAGTGCCGAGCTTGGCACCCGCGCCGGAAACTGCTGACCTACTTCCTAAAGGCCCATAATTACCCAGCATTTATTGAACAAAGCCCTGGAACGCTCGAACCCTATCGCCTTAGACCCACATCAGGCACATTATATTGGTTCTAATACGGCCCACAGTGTGGGAACCACATCCTAGCATCGGCTTCCCTGCTTCGAGTCCCGTTTTGGAATCCCATACCCGGATGCTTTGATCCGATGACCCGGTGACAAGGAGACGACCGTCTGGCGAATACACAACCGACGACACATACTCTGTGTGACCTTTTATGGGACCGACGGCACTCTCGCCGGTCGAGATATCAATCACCCGGAAAGAGCCGTCGACCAACCCTGCCGCAACCTGCGACCCGTCTGGTGAGAATGCCACGCACAAGACGTTGTCCTCACATTTCAACGGTTCTCTGCCAGGTCTGCCAGTGTTCGCGTCCCACAACTGTATCTCCCTCTCATTGGCTATCGGCGCAGTTACGATCCAATGTCCATCTGGGGAATATGCCGCCCTATAAGCACCAACTCCTTTGATCTCGTGAACAACTTCCCGCGTCACTGCGTTCCAAATGATCAGCCCGCCCTCCTTCGTTCCACCCACAATTCTCCTGCCATCCGGGGATATGGCTTTCAACATGACACCGAAATCATGCCGAAGCGGTTCCCCATTTTGCCTACCACTCTCGAGGTCCCAAATGATGATGGTCTTGTCACTGGACGCACTCGCAATGTGCTTTCCGTCCGGGAAATACGCAACGGACCTGACAACATCGGTGTGCCCCTTGAAAAGCCTCGTCGAACGGCGGGCCACACGGTGCACGCCTGAAGGCTCGATGGAGCTTGTTGACGTCGACATGGCGCGAGAAGATGAGTGAAGGTGTTGATGGGGTGCTGGATGCAGCTACGTCGGTGTTCGCCCCCCCTCATGCCTTTACACATAGCATGCCGTACCCATGCTGTTCGAACTTTGAATCGATCCTTCATGCCATCGGCGAGCACTTATTCGCTATAGCATACCAATCCGACATGGGCGTCTCGTTTTCATTGACAGCACATACACCACCGTTCTTTTCCCACAACCCCGCCCTTGCCACCTGCTCTGTCCGCGCAAAATTGGCCTATGCCTTGATGCGCCTCGGGCGTCCTCTTCAAAAGTGATATCGAACTTCAACAACGACCATACACATGTACCATTCTCCGCCCCCACTTCGTTCGTCTTCCAGTGCCGCAATCGGTCCCTGTCATCTCCAGCTTCTGGTGGACTCTACGGCCAAACATCGGTAGCACCACAGCGTTTAGTGGACACCTGCGCACAGCACATTGATGCGAAGGGATGGGGATGAAGTGCCATCATTCATGGCTTTGCAATTGCAGGACAGGAAAACCACTTCATCGACACCGAGCTGATCCGACGTCCACACGGCAAGTTGATCTGGACACACATAGTCAAGGGTTGCAAGCACGTGCGGGTTGTTGAGGAGCACACATCGAGTATCGTCCTCGTCGACGAAGTGGATTCACGGCCTACAACTGGTACGAAGCGGCGAGTACTTTGTCGTGGGCATGGTTGCTCACGTCCCAGGGAGGTACGACTCGATTTCTCACTCGATCCTGCACTCGACACGTATTGAGTTCCCACTCCCAGACATCAAACGCAAGAGACCATCAAGAGTGGCAAGTTCGACACTGATTCGACCCCTTCTCGAGATTCTCCACGCCAACCCCCCCTCCCCAACACACACCCACACACACTCAAAGCGACCAGGGTGTATAATCTGTACGTACTGAGACAGTGCTATCAGTAATACTTGACACCAAAACTGAAACTGCGGAATTCTCATCACCGCAGCTCCCGCGACGAGCCGCCTATCGAAGACCTGATGGCAAAGTCGCACAGACTCAACGAGCTCCTGACACTGGTGCCGATAGGCTTGCACAGGGTAGTACTACAGAGTGTGTGGGCATCAAGATCGATACTTCAGGTCGAAAGAGGCAAGAATGTTATGATCACGGTAACCCGCCTTCGGTGACTTGCTTCAAGCGCTGAATTTCCGCCCTAGCATTATCCTCAGCCCTCCTTGCCTCTCCTTGCGCTGCACGTGTTTGTCTCTCACCGTCCACCTCCTGAGCTGTCTTCTTCATCTGGTCACTCAACACCTCCACTAAGCTCGCTCCCTCTGCCTGTGTTCGCCGCGCTTCCTCTTTCGCTGCTTGCGCGGCTAACTCCACCACCACCCCGGGAGGCCTCTCGGCTCGGCACGCATCCTCCTGTGCAGCTCGAGCCCGTCTGATAATGTCCTCAGCTGCTCTCGCAGTGCGTTCCCCATCGTCTCTGGCGATCCGAGCCACTCTCTATGCATCTTCCCTCGCTCGTTCCGCCCCCACTTGGGCCGCCCTTACCTGCTCGATGTTTCCGATCTCGGAGATAGCTGGGTTTTCGTTGACGTCGTCGCATTGAAGAGATCGGACGAAACTGGACAGCATCCTACCGAGTTGTAGGTGGCAGGAACGACAGACGCCTCCCATCGTAACAAGCAAGTTCGCAATGGCGGAGTTTTGTCGACGCGAAAGACGAATATCTGCTCAATATTAACTACGCAGTAGCGAGATGCGATCGAGCGATTCACAAGGTCGAAAACGCTCCACAGCGATGCAGCGAGAACGTCTTATACGCTGGATGTCCATCCCGCAGCCTCGACCACCTCGAGGATGCGGCGCAGGCGCTAAGAACATCCTCAGAATGGAACCAACGCTGAAATGTCCCACAGTGAGGGCGTCGACTACGATGTGGATGAACACGGGTAGAGTACGCCTTCCTTGTCACATCATCTTTTGTGATCGAGACGGTAAGCGCTGTGATAGACGATCATGGTACAGGTCCAGGGTATGGCCTCGAGGATTGCCTGGCGGGATACACGCAACTGGGCGCTGGATTGCTTCCACCTTCGGAACTCACGAACGCCTGTTTCAGAACACAAACTTGGCGGAAGACTTGGATGTAGCGAATTTGGCGATGGGCTTCGAGGTACAGTGCGTCGCTTTGCTTCACCCCAGGCATGCCTGCGCCGCAGAAAACAGCGAACAATACAAATACACATCAGGTTTCATAGAGCATAGAGCAATACACTGGACTTGTGATAAGATACAAATGCAACGACGAAGGCGAGAGTGATAAGACTTTGACCTTCCCAGCACCTTTGCTGAACAACCGGGACATTTATTCCTGTACCTAGGTTGGATCAGTAGAAATCGAGCCTAAGGCCTGAAGGACCACGAGTCAAGCACTTACATTATGAGGAAAGGGCTAGGCTGGCTTATTCGGATACCACTTGAAGTACTCCACAATGGCATCCAAGTCTTTGTCCAGCTTAGCATCCAGGAGTTTGTCGGGGTACAGACCGCTATGTTTTATATCGCGAGCACGTTGCCTCTCCACGCAAGAGGTGTGCGGCCACCCGTCATCTTCAAAGCGCGCTTGTTCAATGGTGACCCATCGTTGTTGAAGTTGTCTCGAATGTAACAGGTGATTGGATTTGTCAGCTTGGGGCCATTAGTGGTGTTCAAAAGTGGCGTTCAAAGTAAGGCTCCCACGCCGACAAATGCCGGGACAGAAAACGTCTGGGACGTTTTCGAGTCCCGGCATGTCGGCGTCGGAGTCTAAATTGACATGCCTCCCCATCGCCATAACCTTCGTCGCTCAGCCAGGCTGCAGCAGCCTTGCTGCAGCCCGACAATGCCCCCAAGGCAATCCTCGACCACCGACGGCCCCAAGACCGGCAAAGCGAAGTTTAGCATCCAGTGGGCGAACAACCCCGGACTCACCGACAGATTAGTCGCATGGCTCCACGCACACCCCGCCGATTTCTCGATCCTGTTCATCGACACTTCAGGCAAGAAGGCGAAGGAACTCCCGGGTGATCAGAAGCCATCCGGCGCCAGCAAAAACTCGATCCTCGCGATCGTCGCTCGACACATTTTCGAAGACAACATAATCTACAAGGATCTCTATGCCGAACACCCGCAAAAATTCGCTGATTCGCTGGACTCGCATCTACGCAAGTAAGTCCCCCCCCCCCTTTGTATAATCACATCTAATTCACTTATCACCCGCCAGCCTTAAGTCTAAATATCGCACTGAAAAAGATAAGTTGAGAGGGACAGGGCATGGCGTCGACCCCTCGGCGCCCGACGGCCACACCACGCTGATGGGTATGTTTTTTTTTATACTTTTATTTTTCACGGTGCACTCATTATATTGCAGCACAATCCCTCGCCGCCTTCCCGCATTTCCGCGAATTCGACGAGCTCTGGCACAAGCTGCCCTCCTACAACCCGGTACTTTACACCTCCCAGCCTGGAGTGGGACATGCGGCCCACCTTTTGTCTATGGTGGGCTCGGGACCCTCCAGCGCTGCCCCCGCGCCCGCTGACGTCGACTCTCCCATGCCCCTTGCGCCTCCCACGCCTCCCGTCCCCCCCACACATCCCCCCGCGCCCCTCGCGAACCCTCTCGCGCCTCTCGCGCCTCCCGCGCCCCC
>MU266820.1:0-12320 GCA_021014945.1 Leucogyrophana mollusca | reverse complement strand
CAACAAGCGTTCAGCAGACGTTCCGATCTGATGCGCTCGATTCAGCTCTGGCAAGTGCTAGTCAACATGCAGCGGGCGCCGGCAAACGCACATTCGAGGGTACAAGTGAACCTTCTGCCTTCTTGATACCACCCGCATGGAAACGAGTGCGGGGGATCTGACAGTCAGTCTGGCATGAGCCACTTCGAAGAAGCACCTCCGTTCCAAGTCAGACGCCTGTGCCAACACCGATGAATTCACGCGCTTTCACGCCGTCGCTGGTCAACCCTCAATCGACTCCATCTGTTCCCAGTCAGACACCCACGCTAACACCAAGCAACTCACATATGTTTGCACCGTCCGAGTTGTCACTGCCAGTGATTGACCCGCACATAACCCCGCGCCCTCCGCGCCCTCCCTACCACATGCCGTCACAATCACAGCATCAATCTCACCGTTCGCCATTCACTCCAGCACAGTTCGAGCCCGGGTATCAACGCTCCCTATTCACTCCGGTGCAAGCAAACTACGGGGTACTGTCTCAGACACAGCGCCGGGATCCGTCCTTCGTTGCTCCCGCGACACTGGCATATACACATCACGACTCAGCGAAGTATGGCGCTCCTCCAACCACAACTGCGACCCCTCATTACGATGGTTCACCACCTGCACAGTTTTACCCACAATTGGCTGGGCCTTCGTTCACACATCATCGCTCAGTATCGAGCGCTTTTTCTTCCAGCGCTCTGAATCCCTTTGCGACGCCGTCTTCGCGACAATTTATGTACGCTTCACAGTATCCCAGTTCTCGTGGTACATTGGAATCCGAGCACTCTATAGCGGCTTCTTCGGATTGCCAGTTGCTATTGTACAACTACTATGCTTCAGATCCTTCTGTAGGCCACCATGAATGTTGATACAATGCATACATTGATATACTAGGGTTTGCGAGGGGATATACATGGTCTCTACTCCTATGGTGAGGTGAACAACGCCAAAATTCGACTAAGTCCAAAACTTGATTTGGCGGGCCTGCCAAAATCGCGACAAGTTCGCCCAGGCTGTCTACAGTTGACGCGGCTTGCCCGGCTCATACCAACTCCGCAAATTACCTGGGCTTGCCGCTGTCAACTGTAGCCAGCCTGGACACGAGGCTAGGCTTTCCATAAAAAACCGCTCAGCCACACACCAAATTGGCCAAGAACGTTTACTGGGAATATTGAACGCCGAACCATAAAAAAATAAGTCAAGGAGGCGATATTAAGATTGATGTGATCAACACATTGCCACGAAAACACGGTACAGAATAAAGTTGCCTATCTAATAGTCCGAGCTAAAAGGCAACGTATCCTCTAATTGGAGCAAGCACCCTGGTCGACCCAAGCACCCGAAGTGTCTCCGGGAGCGTTGCTGGAGGCCCAGTGAGGTGCATACCAAAGATGGGTGCTACGGAATTCGATTAGCGATGAGAATGATAGGGTGTGTGGATGTACTTACTTGTAGATGACTTTGCTACCACCGTCATACAGTGTGGAGCTGTTCCATGTGGCGATACCAGCGCAGGACACAATCACGTTGGGTGAAGCGCCGGAACAGGGCCCATTAAGAGTCCATTGCATTGCAGCATCTGCAAAGATCACGTTAGTACTCAAACCTCAATCAAGAGCGCAATGAAAATGCAGCATACCCTTTGGTGGGTTGTTGTAGCTCCACTGCTTTGCGGTCCAGATCTCGCCCATGTAGACAGTTTGGTTGCCAGCAGTGTACTGTGAGTCTATCAGGTTCGCATCCTTTACGCAAAGGGCATCATACGTACCGCAGTGTTGGGTTGCCAGTCCAGGATCCCATCGCAGCTACCCCCAGAACTTCCTGGGCGCGGAGGGTTAGAGGATTGACTGGGCTGAGGGGGCTGACCGGACTGGCTAGACTTCGTGGGGTAAGGAGAATGTGAAGACTGAGTCGACTGAGTGATTGTTGTTTGCGTATTCCACGGCGTCGCGGCAGACTGAGTAGGTTGACTAGACCAAGTAGAGTGTGTCAACTGAGTTCCGCTGGACGAGGGCTGCGTGGATGCGGTAGACTGGGTAGATTGGCTTCCATTCGACGAAGTAGACTGGCTAGACTGGCTAGACCAACTAGACTGTGTCGACTGTGTCCCGCTGGACGAGGATTGCGTCGATGTACTAGACTGTGTAGGAGAAACATGAGACGACTCAGAAGATTGAGTAGATTTAGAAGACTGAGTCGTCCCGGTTGTCACAGGGGGCTGAGTGGTTTGGGCTGCCTGGGAAGACTGAATCTACATAAGCGTCGACTCCCAACCAAAGTGCATGGAACATACCTTGTCACCGTCGTCACGAGGAAGAACCATCCCGTTGCTCGAACAGAGCACGGTGGAGAAGACGATGGCAGCTGCAACGAGTTTAGAGGGATACATAGTGCTGATTGAAGTTTGAATAGGAAAGAATTAGACAGTTGGTTGTGTGTATGGGTAGATGGGTGGATTGTGAATTGATGAGGAAAACTCGATGAACTGCAGAACATTTATACCTCGAGGGCTCTTCGGATGTCCTACAATCAGGCGGATGGGCAGACAGCGATTGTATTGGCGGGGACAGAAACTCGGAAGGCTCGGTAGGCTCAGAAAGCTGACCAGTCCCGAGCCCCCCGCCAATGTGTACTTCGCGGAATGATCCACGTTGTCGCTGCTGAGACTTGCCGATGAAGACATGCATGACCATAGCATCCCGCCCAGGCATGTGAGGGCCGGGGCTGCGTAATGTGCAACGTCTTTGGATGTTTCGGGAACGAGCCGGCGGAGTATAGTCGTCTTGCCTCGGAATTTGTTCTTATATCCCCGAACCGTAGGTGACATGGTCCTCGGGCGGGATAACTGGCCTTTGAGTGAGACATCAAAGCACTGCGGATGGTTTCAATTATGATCACCTGGAAGAACGACGATATTCTGCGCGAAATAGTGAATATGAATTACGAGTCCACCTGATGTACGGAGGTAGGACTTTTTGGATTATAATTCGTAGGTAAAATCTATTGAGAAAGGCGGGTCGCATTGAGTACCGCGACAGGATTTTAAATCGAGAAACCGAAACTAGCTTAGGACTTTTGACGTGCGCGTAAGGAGCGTGTTGTCGAGGCGAGATGACCAGTCATGTTTCCTTTTCCATGCTTAGTAGCAGCGAGTTGAAGTGTACAAGTTAGCGTCTGTTTTCACTTCAAGAGAGTACTTGGTTACTAACTGAAGCGACGAAGCTCCGTGTCAGAAAGGTTCACTTGGCAGTGCCGCGGACATTTAAATCAGTTGGCACTAACCAGTTATTGTTCTTCCGAGTCCAGGACACACAAGACGTCGATTTTATTCATATTTGACTCGGTCAAGAGGTGTATATGGCCAGCATTACACTAATTTATTCGTTCAAACCAAGGACAAGTATACCTTCCGCAGATGCTTCAGCTTCCCTGGTGAGCGGCACACAGGGCAAAGCTTGGTGGATTTGAAAACACGGCGGATGCATCTGAATGAAATGAATGCTCAGAGCTGTTATGAACACTACAGAACGTAACTCGACTTACGGAGTACAAAAGACATGCCCGCATCGCGTTGCACTCACTGTAGACGCATGATCAAGACAGAGAGGGCAAGGGTATGACATATGTAACGCTGATTGCGAGGGCACTCTGGAAACGTCGTGTGTACCAAGTTCCGATCCCAATTGGGAACTGTTGACGCCCTGCCTGCTCTCCGAACTTTGAAGGAAGTCCGTTCTACTTCCAATAGAGATGGCGAGAGGGTCATGCGGGTCGTCCTCGTCTTCAACGTCGCAATCGTCATAATCTTCCCATTCAGAATCAGCGCCGTCCTCCCTACCATCGCCACCTTCGGCTTCCTCTTCCTCATCGGGAAACTCCCGCCTTCCGAATTCGTCCTCCCACCCATCAGGTGGTTCGTCCCCGTCATCAATATCCTCGTCATCAGAGTCGTCCCGATGAACAGATGCGTATTCGATATGCTAGGATCGAGAGGTGAGCAAATAGGCAACTAAGGGATAGTTCCCCCGCTCACCATTTTCAGCCCTGCTGCGGTATTGAAGCTCTTCTCGCATACGGCACAATAATGATGCCTGGATGAATAGACGTAATGCTAAGATAGATAGACATTACAGCTGTCAGCCCACTGTTATGCTTTCACTACGAACAGACTCACATTTCGCAACGAGTTCTTGTTCAAAAAGCGTTTGTCACATAGCCCGCAGAGCGGATGGTTGGGTGACATTTGAATGTGTGCCGCTCGGGCTTCTTTAAAATGAAAATACTTGTCGCACAACGTACAGTACGCCATTTCAAGTTGGAGGACGTCAGACATGGTGGGAGACCTGAAAGAGTGGTTTATTGATGCAACCCTGAGCTGGCAGACCCTTATATACTGTCCATGTCGCGTTACTGGCGGGCGAGAAGTCAATTTCTCCACAAAGCTATACTGAAACCAGTGGAGCGGAACGCCACAGCCGTTGTGGAGGCATACAGTAGTGTGGAGAAAGGCCGGTGTGCCCGAGTGAGACACGTCCGTTTACTTTCAGACTGTATCCGCGGATCGGATGCATAGCCCGGAACCGTCTCACTGGTGGATTATCCTCGATTGAACGCACTGTTATACGATAATAGGGCGAAGGATCGACTGTGCAGCTGAATGCTGAGTGTGAGCGGAGGCTTCACAGGGGGTACGATGCCCGGGTGAAGTACCTGTGCGCCATCGTCAGACACCGCATACCGATGTGCTTATTGAACAAAAATTGAACACCTGCATGTCTAGTAGGACTACGCCTCCAACCTCGAGATTACGGGCTCGCTATTGGAGTGAAAGAACTGGAAGAAATGAAGAAAATATAAACCCTAACCCTAGAAAGGGAGCGGAAGACATCGGACCTTCATAGACTTCCATCACATCCACGAGAACATAAAGAACGATGAACATCCTAAGGCATTTTTGGAATGTGAAGGGATGAATATTCTAGTGTGGTTTGCCGGTAGGATAGTTCCAAGAAAAGTCTGACGCCAAGGCGACGCCGCAGACCCCAACATGTTCATGGACATCCACAAGACAGCGAGTCATGCAACAAAACTGCAGCTCTGGCTAAAGTTGTTTGGCCAAATAAACCTGGCATATGACCGCCATGAATATCGCATCTCATGGCATTATTGCACGACATTTAGCGCAACAACGCCCGTGCGTAGCAACTCGCAGGTCCGTGCGTCGTGTGGCAGGCACACAGGTCGGACTTTGAAGGTAATGGGATTCAACAAAACCCATCGCGTCGAGATGAACCACCCCCATCTATCTTTCTCTCATCCACCACATCACTTTGACCCTCAATTTTACTTCACCTGATGTCTGACAACGAGGGCCAGACTAAAAAGAGTGGCTACCGCCTGGAATACGCGAGTTCTGCCAGGGCCAAGTGCAAAGGTTAGTAGATACTGGTAACATCCGCTGAGTTCCTACTAATTGTTGACATCGTTCTGACAGGTCCAAAGCCATGTGCAGGTATGCATGCTGACTACGATAAATGCAGTGTCACTAATATCGCTGTAGGCACTCCCATCCCCAAGGGTGGACTTCGTCTTGGGTCGGTCGTTGATTTCAGGGGGAACACCAGCTAGTGAGTGGCATCGACTCTGGCTCCCCACATGACCTCTCATCGCTACATATTTTCATTGCCTTTATCGCTACCCTACTGTAAAAATCACCACTCGTTTAGTGCGTGGCGTCATTGGGGCTGCACGACCGCAAAAATCATCGCCAACATGAAGGAGCAGTTCCCTGCTGCTAACGACCTCGACGGATTTGAGGACTTGAATGAGGAGGATCAGGACCGTGTCCGCACCGCCTGGGAGAACGGCAAGGTCGCTGACGAGGACATCCCCGAGACCGCAAGGAAAGCTGAGGGTGATGCAGGCGAGGAGGACGAGGAGAAGCCCAAGAAGAAGAGGGCACCTCCGAAGAAAAAGGCAGATGATGGTGAGGAGAAGCCCAAGAGGAAGAGGGCCCCCGCCAAGAAGAAGGCAGAGGAAGATGATGACGATGACGATGATGCAGAGGAGAAGCCTAAGAAGGCGCCCGCAAGAAAACCCCGGGCAAAAGTAAGTGTGACGGGGACACTGAACCTGACAGATGTTAATATCTTAACAGAAGGCTGCTGCTACCTCTGATGCCGAGGCCGCAGAATCGGACGAGAAGCCCAAAAAGAAGCGCGCGCCAGCTAAGAAGCCTGCCGCAGAGAAAAAGGCTCCCGCCAAGAAGCGGGCCACAAAGAAGGTAATTCAGTGTGTCGGTGTCATCGCAACATAAGCATGATGCTCACAGTCAGCCTTGCAGGACGACACGGAAGAGTCTGGCGAGGACTTTGCCGCGGCCATTGCAGAGGTGGAGGACGATGAAGCTGAGGCCTCTGAGGGCGACAGCAAGAAAAGAAAGGTAGGCCACATAATTAAACTATCCGAGTCCAGTCCACCTTATAAAGCTATCTTCTGATACATCAGCGCGCCCCCACCTCGAAGTCTGCGCCTTCCAAGAAGCCCCGGGCCGCCGCATCGCGAACTAAGAAGTCGAAAGAAGTCGTCGAAGACGATGACGAAGATGACGAGTAAATTATCTTTACATCATGGATCCTGTGTTCAACTGCCAGCCTTGGTTCCATGTGAGTCGTTAGATTATCATATTGTCTCGTTCTTGTCCACTTTTAAGTTGCTGTGCTTGTCAATGTAATTCTTATTGTGTTGCTATGTAATGCCTCAGCCGCACTCGCGTAAAACTCTGCAAGTGCCTCGCGTGCTAGTCAAGCTTCCAGTGATATCTCCTTCGCTTCGAACAGTCGACCACCGCTCACATTCTCGAGACCACCCACAAGTTAAAAGTTGTGAGGACGTGACAGTGATGCCCTTCGCTTCGAATAGTCTATCGTCACTCGCATTCTCGATGTCACCCTCCACTTTTTATTGCAGCTGTCTGCGTATCTGCAGCATCAAGTTTATCATACCTAGGTTTCATTGAGTTGTCTTTTCACTTGACACAACTACTGGATCTCATCACATCCATCCATGCCTCGTTCCCCATCCTGCCCGCGAGCGTCCCAACCCTGGATCCGAGGTCGTCGTCTTCATCCCAGTCACAAAACTACCTGACCTCTTACCCACGGGCACATTCCTGTACGTGCAGTGCCCTTAACGCGTTCCCTTTGCGAGTGGTGGCGGGCACATAGGCAGGCAGGGCAGGCAAACGGCGTGTCTTATCCCATGTGCATGAATATGCGAACTGTTTCTATTGGGGTGAGGTTGTGAGAGGGTTTACGCGAGCTGGGTTAGGCATTTTTGAGAGGGTTGTTGATGCAGCCTGTCAACCCCTGTAGATGTTTGTTTTTAGAGAACGAGGGTCGTCGGGTCTTGAGTATGTCTTGTCTTGCCCGCCGGCTCTTGGGCTTATTTAAGTAATAGACGACCGTCCCTGCCAGTAGGAGACGTCCTTCCCAGCAGTGCAGACATTCATCCATTCATGCATAACTTGTCATGCTCTGGTGCCACAAAGCTTGTGGGGTCTATGCATGCTCACGCTACCGCAACACAAACCATGACTTATAGATCCATCATGAATCTTCATGCACCGTGCACGAACATAAACGCGCTCTAGTACTGTAACGATTATAGAACTCTGACCTATCTCAGATTCAGAACGTTTCCGTGATCTTCGCCAATCAGGATCATTGTCGCTGCAGGTATTTGTTCATCATGTCTCACTTTTAGCCAAACTAACCTCGTTGCATTGCATCGGATCCATAAAACTCCACGGGCTCGGTTGCGCGGGATCACGGTGACCTCACCTTCCAGTGTTTTGGACATTCAGCGACTTGTAACCCGCCCGGGGGACCTTTATCCGAAATTTGACTCTTACCGGCTAGTTCATTCAAAGTACAGGTTGGGTTATTTCGAAGCCGGAGAAGGTTCACTGGGCTGACACGGAGGGTGAATTTACATTTCCCGACAGTCGACCCTTGTTTGAATTTCTCCGACTTGCCCCGTGTCCAACCACGTCCAACCCACTCATGAATCACTACTGACTTTTGGCTGGTCAGCTTGTATCGGAGCTAGTCGACGTCGAACCACATCAAAGTACTAGAGGGTAACAGGGCGGGTTCCACGGATGTCGCCCAACCGCTCAACGCTGGGTAGTATTCCCCTCGACGTCCTCTATCGCGTTGTCAGTTTCATGCCTGTCCTCGACATTGTTCATCTCCGACAGGTAAGCGCTTGAACGGCCACCTTTTTCTGACGAGTGATCACATGATTCGCTGCAGATCTCTAAGTTCTTCCTAGAGATGCTGGAGACGGAACCATCAGGAACAACGCGTACCAAACGACGTCCCACCGGAGCCATTCAACTCGACCAAAACTTTGAAGGATTCACTTATAAGTAGCGCTAAATTATCACGCAACTGGCTTGCCGCAGTTCTATGCCAAGTCCCATTGGCAAATGATACATCGAAAGTGAGGAGGGAGGCCGGGGGTACCGCTTATTGTTAGGTTGGTGGCTGATGTATGTTGACGGGACTCGGACCCGGGTCAAATGCGTCGACCTGGACTGCGAACGCAGTGGGGCTATCCTAACCGTTGTGTATCACGGTGACAAAAGCAACGAAGTCACGAATTTTGCATGCATGTCGACGACATGTCTTGGTGGGTACACTGTGGCCTTTGCAACCGTGATCGAGCGTCAGGACATGTCTTCCAGTGCGCTGACGTGCGTCTTCCTTTTTTCTATTACGAATGGAAATTCCCTGACAAGCCTGCGTGGACCAGGAAGGTGATGAGGATATCGAGCCATCCGGGTCCTGTTGCGGCATTGGAGCTATGGTGTTAGCCCGGCGGTCATCAGAACATCTGCGTTAGGTCCCCGCATGTTTGTCCTCAAGGGCATGAAAGTTTAGACCCTTCAGAACAAGCTCCTCTGCGTGGATTTGTACACATTCCCAATGTACACGGTATCTGTGGATCCTATGGTAAGCACCCACCAATGGCCCACAATTATGTCTCACCGTCGGCTCCAAATTTGACATCGTATGTAACCTCCTCAGCCTCCCGAGAGATCTGACTAGGATTTAATTTTCCTTGCTTCGGTTGTTATATCGCAGCATGCACTACACCGACCCTCGATGAGACGAGTACCAGTTGTATCATTGTAGCGCGACGGGTGAGTTGGATTTCACCAGAATCATCCTTCCTGATGAAACGAGCCGACCTTCAAAACCCTTAACCAACCCGAGTTTCAGTGCGCAGCGACATCCTGTTGCCAATGCGAGTCTTGCTCATATGGTCCACCCCAAGGGAAAACAGATAGCATATAAAGCATGTAGGTACTTCAGACAAGTGATAGATGCTACAGAAACATGTGTGCAGAGCAATAGATATTTAGAAAGATGGATATGATATGTATGAAAGCGCACTGGAAAGCAAAATGGATGCAAATGTAGACGATCACGATGCCAACCGACCGCAAAAACCCGAACCAGAAGTTACACCCCAACCAACCACCGAAGGAAGCCAACCACTGGAAACCCAGAATAACTTACAGACCATGAAGATTCCAATAAAGATAGACCGCGCGTGATGCTGCGTTTTTGGCGCGGGGGCCTTGCCGTCCTCACCGAGCCCCGAGCCCTGGCCCGTTGGTCAGTTCGACACCCACTTTCTGCACGAGCCCCATTCCGAGCGGCCTCAAAACAGCGTCCCACAGCGCCCGCCGTCTTCGTCCTCCAAAAATGCCAGCTGATCGCTCGCCAGTCTCCCCTTCGGGCCCAAATACGAACACCTTGCTGCGGGAGCCATTCCACGGACGTTCACCACATGCGAAAGAGATCCACCGCTCTTGCATCGCGTCGCGTACGCGCCCGTAGGTCCATTCATCGACTACGGGAAGCGCCCAACTTCCATCATCATTGTCGCCATGGCGCCAGCCAAACTCGAACTGGTCGACATCCATAGCTTCAATATCATCGAGCGTCCGAGTTTTACCCAGGATGTCGCCCACGTCTCCTCCAGACGACTGGGATGAAGGCAACGACGGCAAAGGCTCATCGCCGTCGAAGGACACGGGAGAATGTGTGGGCGACAGCGGTAGTGGGACGTTGTCGAAGAGGTAGATCAAGTCCGCTGCATGGTGCGGAATTCCCCGAGCAGGTCCTTCCTGATCAAAGACGTATCGCCATACATCGCTCCCGCTTCGCAGAGCAGCTTGAGCCACGCATTCGGTTGGCCAAGCAACGCGAGCGTCGTTCACGAGCTCGAGAACGCGGTCGGTGAGGTCGTCGGGTGAGGTGTGCGGGGAGATCTCGTACGCATTGAGAAGTGCGGTGGCTTTTGTCAGAGACTGACAGATAGCGCGAAGTCGCCGGACGACACCTGACGCCGACCATTGAGAAGCAGGGTCGGACCAAAGGTACGAGTCAAACCCGCAATCACCGATAATGAGCGGTTGTAGACCTGGAATAGAAGGAGGCAGGACTGAAATGCGCCCGGATGGGTGTGGGCTTCTGCTCTTGCTTTTGACTTTGCGCGCCGTGAGCCGGAGCGACGACAGATTTCTGTCGAGCGGTATTCTCTCCATCTCCTCTGATTCTGGCTGGGGGAAGAGTGCATCTCTCCAGCCCTTGCGGAAGAAGACGCCGTCATCTATTGCGCGAAGTGGACAAGTAAGCTCGACCAGCGCTTCGGGAGGAACAGCACGTAGTTGGTCAATTGACGTGACGCGAAGGGGGCTTATTGACCGAGAGAATTGCCATCCAGCGGAGTACACGTCGGGAACGTTGTACTCGACGAGGGCACTCTGTATGATCGCACGAGCAAATAGTTGATGTTGTTGATTGGCACTCGAGTACAGGTGGTGAACGATGTCGGCCGCGCCCGACGATGAGCCAAATAGGGTAACATTAGAGGGGTCTCCACCGAAATCGGCGATATAGTGGTGGACCCATTCAAGGGCTTTCCTTTGATCGCGCAGGCCTACTCGAAGGGTCAGATAATGCGGTTGTATGATAGAAAGGAGAACTAACCATGATTGCCGACGCCATCGTCGCCAACCGCCTTGTTGTCTTCTGCTATCACAGGACTGCCAGCAAACCCAAAGAAGCCAAGGCGAAAGCTAGAGGTCATCTAATTAGTAACGTGCGCAGATACACGTAAAGAAGGTGCACGAACTTGAACGTGACCATGATGATCGGTTTGCCTATACAGGCGCTCTTTCTGACGAGAGCACCGCCATCGTAGACCCAGCTCGACCCGGAGCCACGGTGTCCTCCCCTGCTTGTATGAGCATCACGTTGTACGCAAGGGAAGACGAAAAATTTACCCGTGAATCCAAACCATGACAGGAAGTCGCGATTCACTGTGTACACCAGCAGGGCATGTGATGTTCAAATTGAGGCATTCGAACTCATCCTGCTTGAACACTTGTCTGGGGATATCGCTGTCCGGAAGACCGATCAGTTCCTCTTCGAAACTTTTCTGGTTAGACTGAGGGCAAATAGGACTGGCAAGTCTGTATCAACAACACTGAGCACACTACCAGTGAACGAGAACATTACCCGTATCTGGTTGCGTCCACTATTGAAGGGTATGAAGTGTAGAGCTTAGACTGGCGAAAGCGAAGCGGGACATGGGCATATTTGATTCCGCGGAATTGATTTATTGGCACGTCTGGGGTCGAAACCGCATGTTCAATACCTCTGAAGGTCGTTTCTAGCGCACTGTGATGCAGAGTGACATGCGAGCGATCCAATATCATGATGGACGAGGGGAATGAGAAAGGGAAGGCGGGGTAAGGGCAAAGGGAAGGGGGTGAAAGGAGGTACGTAGTAAATGGAACACTGGGGTCGTGTCAGGCTTGTTCCCGCTACCTATGGTAGTGGGTCTGTCGTGCATGAATTCCCACTTTTTGGCGTGAAACTCTAAATTCTGGCAATGACGGTGTTTCGCTTACCAATCAGGGCCTCGTCCGGGTCCATGATCAACCCGTGGTCTATCGGGTATTGGTCGCTAGCCGAAACTCGGCTCTTCCCTACAGTTCGAAACCGTTGTTGTATCCCGACTGCCATTGCCATTCGCATGCGTGGGGTCACCTCTGGGACGTCTTCGTTTGGCGTAGCCGCGGGGATGTCCCAGTAAATAACCCCACCATGTGTTCGATGGTGACTGGTGGATATAGCCTTTGGACCTTTCTGCCTTCCGCCGTTTTGTACTTCCGCTGCTGGCCTTTTGAAATGCTGTTAGTTCG
Source organism: Leucogyrophana mollusca (assembly GCA_021014945.1). Classification (NCBI taxonomy): domain Eukaryota; kingdom Fungi; phylum Basidiomycota; class Agaricomycetes; order Boletales; genus Leucogyrophana; species Leucogyrophana mollusca. The sequence goes on along the minus strand of MU266820.1, from coordinate 7 downwards.
AATCGAA
>MU266819.1:0-12524 GCA_021014945.1 Leucogyrophana mollusca | reverse complement strand
ATAGATGCTGGAATTTTAAGGGTGGGGTGGAGAGTAGATTTAATGCTTTCCATTGCCATTGTGAATGTTGTTCGTCGGCGAGAGTTGGCGAGGTTGGTCCTGGTGCATATTTCCATTCTTGTTAGGGCATGGTGCCAGTGTGACTTCAGTACTGTACTTCGTACTGCTCGCTATAAGAACAAAGGATGCATTGTGGGTACTTTTCGTAGCTTCCTACATTCATCACAACCACCTCAACTCTCGGTATGTGTTTCTATTGCACTGGAGGCACTTTATAAGTGTTTTTGAAGAGCTGCCGAAATTTTATGTACATGTCACGGTCACGACCAGGATGTGATGGAAAGCCGAATCAGTCCCAGGTGTCACGGTGTCATGGGCCTGCCAGATTGAAGGAAATGGTACAGTACTAGTAGACAAAGCTTACTGAGGGGGGGCACAATTCAATTTTAAAACAGTACTGAGCTAGGCAGCCTGTCATATCCCGTGCAGCCATGCGCCCGAACATATCATTCCGAGTCCTTTCCGGGCAATCCCGCATCACTCCGATCCCTCCGTCTAACAATCGTTGGACTTAGCGATTTCTAGATTCCTCGTTCCGCCTCCGGTCCTCCGGACTCTCCGCCGGTCCCTCAGGCCGAACACCGCCTCGTTCGGACCTTCTGTATGTTGTCAGTTATAGTTTCCATTTTATTATGCATTGCCTTTGATAGTCTCCATATTAACTTTATTATTTATCCTCCGTCTGTCATACTAATCCTGTGTACATCGCCCCCTCCGTTTTCCGGACCCACTCCGTTCTCCGGAACTATTCCCCTTTGATCTTACTTATTGTTTCTTACACCGGTTTCCGGTTACTGCACTCCGTAGCACAGCCCGACTCCGTACTATAAATATTGCTCCGATGTATCCATGTACTTCAGTTCGAATATCAACTAAATTACCTCCTCTGTTCTCCGCCTCTGATCTCCCTTCCGATTCTCTTTCCTAAGTCTAATTTAAGACTTCCTCAGTTCTTCCTTATCCTTTGAATCACTCCGACTCCTTCCGACTCATCTCCGAAATACCGGAACTGAACTCGAGCAAAGGCGCAGCACATAAGCTGAAGCCGACGTTCCATTCCGACTCCGGATTCAGTTCGTTCACCCCTATCTATATATCTACGCTTACTCCTTAGTCCGGAGTTCCCCGGAAAGCACCGGAGGAACCGGATTTGACACAGCCGGGAAAATTGAAAATACATATAAGCAACTGACACAGATGATACTAAGCTATGATGAGGGTGTAACTGGATCGTTCAGGGTGTGTTTGGGATACCAGGGTTTCGTTGGGTCGCTGGGAGCATTTCTGGTTCGCCTGTGGTAAGCTGGGGCGTTTAGGATCGCTGGGGGTGCAGTGGGGACACCTAAAATGTGTTTCAACTGCCTGGAATGTAGCTGACTCACCTAGGATGCAGCTAGGACACCTGGGGTATGCTTGAATTGCCCATGGTGCGCTTGGGCCGCTGGTGGTGCACCTGGGTCATCCAGGCTACGTATGGATCGTCCAGGGTGCATTTCAATTGTCCAGGGTGTGTTAAACATGTAGGATATGATTTCTCATTTATCACATGTTAGTATATGACTTATCATAGCTGGTACAGACTACTGGAACATTCTAGTATCATAGTTATACTTAGATAGATTCCTTTCATGCTTTCCATACGAAGTACAACAACTTGTACATATATGTTCACCTGGTCTGTGCACCATTACCATTCACTATATATACTGTGTAGTTATAGTCGAATATACTCTAAGATTTACCTCATATCTTCGACAGGTTATGAGCCCCGCGCTCTAACTACTTCATCTTTATCATTGTGGATTCACTAGCAACCACAGCTTCTCTTTACTTCTTCACTCATTGTACTCGTCAAGAGCAACGACTACAACGCTCAGTTAACCCAGACACAGTCGAACACATTCTGTCTGACTCTGATTCGACAGAACACTGGTTAAATACTCGGTATTTCATTCAACATCGTACTCTACCCCATCCAAATCCACCACCCTACATCGCTGATTCTTCTACACCCACGCTTCAAGTCCTTGGAGCTTTTCCAGAAGACGTTACTCACTGGGAAGCTCTCCCAGAGTACTCAGACAGTCGTCTTTGGACGCGTTTTGAACAAACAGCACCATATCTGGTCTTTAATCAGCAAACAGTTCTTTTTGACAGGGATTCTAATCCAGGATACTATGATCACCTTCATCTATTCTTAGGCCAACTTCACACTGTCAATCAAGTTCACCAATGCCTTATAGAATATGAAGTCTTGCCTCAGCAGTATTACGACTTCAGCAGATTCCTTTTTGGCAAGTATCCCACAGAGCACGACCACCGCGCTTCCTATTTTCAAGTTCGCGAGTGGCGAAGGGAACGAGTCTTACAACTTGCTACCCACGTCAACCAGTTTAATTACAACACTTTCGCTCCTTACCAGTCTGGGGATCCACGGGATATTGATAGCGTCTTCCCAGACCAACCAGATTCTACTACCCCTTGGCCCGTCTTTTATATCTTCATACGTCTTATTGCAACTTACGGTGATATCGGAGCACTTAGTCAACCTTACGGCTTTACAGACGACTCCAACTCCGATGGTACTGGTCATCTGACAGAAAATTGGCTATACGTCCCTGAAGAAAGACCTCATGTCATTCAGGAATTTGTACCAGGAAACGTCACATATGACTCCGACTTTGCAGATGCAGAGGATAATATTTCTACCCATTCTTCTGATCAGGAACTTGAACTGATTAACGAATTCGCTATTTGGTTCAACCGGCAGACTGTTCAGCGTCAAAATGAACCTGCCTTTGCTGAAGTTTTAGCCGAGATTCGCTCCCACCGCATCATCACTCCTCCTCCTGATCTAGACCTCGAACTTGACGAATCGGGTAACCTTAACGACGGGTACGCCCCTGACTGGAACGGCAAATATTGAACTGCTGCGTCGTCACTGCATCCCTGTTCCATTTTGATCTGACCTTTTCAATCCTTGAAAAGGAAAACTTGTGTGTATCACTAAAGCGCCCTAGTCGTTTGAGAATCTCTGCCGAGGTAGATTGATTCGAGACTAGAAAAGACCCTTGGCACACGTGCCTCGTTGCGGGACCAATAGGCCGAGGAGGCTGAGGTAATCACCCAAGCGCTACGCAAGAGTACACACGAGTCTCACAGATCATTTGTCACTGGCATATCATTACACAGACATCAGACCTGGTTTCTAGGAGGATCTGTTCGGATTGAGGCAGCCGCTTGCGGAAGGGGCCTCTTGTCAGTACCTTTGCAAATGTTCGGATTGATCCACAACTCTTCGGAGCGGGGGGGTCTCGTTGTTTGTCATCAAGATTTCTTCCACGGCCTCCACAGAGTTGCCGATACTACTACATCCGCTTTACCCAGGCCCATACTTCGATCGCTATCCATACCTTTGGTTTCCACGCACACATAACGGAACTCCAGACCTAAATCCGGCAATCACCAGCAAATCTCTTTGATTACACGTCCAAAATCCCGTTGAACGATTCACATACATCTTTCAACAAACATCGCAAAAGGACGTATATTTCAAACTCACCGACCCTCAAAGAGAATTTGTCTTTCGAAAGATTGAATCACGTTGGAATAAAGGTCAAGGAATCAAACCATTTGTTGCAAGCACAAGTTGTCAGACTTTTGGATATCATTATCAATTCTCCTTGGATTTTGATTGGATCGAAAGCAATTGGCGAAGCGATTATAGGAACACCTTTATCACACACAATCATATTCCCACCACCTATTCTTCTCTGACTTCTTCGCTTCCACATTATCTCGAACTCATTCTATATCTATAATGGCTTCTTCGACGGATCTTTCCAAAGCCCAAAACCAGCTCGTCGCATTTGATGGCACAAATTACGAGACATGGGCATCTGCCATGAGGGGTTACCTCCGAATGTCAGGTTGCTATACTGCCATCACAGATCCTAGCAATGCTTCAAGTGAGCAAAAAGAACGAGCTTTAGGCGCAATGGAACTCTATATGAAATCCACTCTCCGATTCAACATCGGAAGTTCCACAAGCGCAAAGGATGTTTGGGACAAACTCAAGTCCGAATATGGAGCAAAGGGCGCCTTGGGTGCATTTGTATACTATAAAGAACTCACGGAGATGAGATTTGACACCAACAAGAGCATGCGGAACCAGATCTCCGAAATGGAGAACAGAAGATCTCTAGCCAAAGACGGCGGGATCGAAATTTCCAATCAGCTCATGGCACTTAACATTTGCAATGCGCTACCTCAAAGCTATTCATCAGCAATTTCCTCGCTGATGGCTACACTTACAGTATCCTCCATAAAGCCGTCTGACGTCATTCTTAAAATCATTGAAGAGGAATCACGCAGGTCAGCTAATAAAGTCCAGATTAACAGGGTTTCCAATACTAACCCTATAAAGAAAAAGTGCGACAAGTGTGGGGGGGCGGACCACGCCACTGGACAGCACTGGGGGGATGGCAGGCCTTCTTCCTCTGGACAAGCTGGCGGGAATCAAGGTGGCGGCAAAGGCAAGGGCCGAGGCGGCAAAGGCAAAGGGAAAGGGAAGGATAAAGGCAACCCTTCTGGAACGCATAACTCCGGTGGACAGTCTTCTGGACAGAATCATGTAAATTCATTAGAAATAGTTTCGATGCCAGATGTAACAGTATCCGAGTCTCAATCCATCTCTGTTTCCTTGTATTCGGTGTGCGAATCAACTGAGTGGCTCATGGATTCTGGCTGTTCTCAACATGCTACCTGTCACAAAAACGACTTCTTGTGGTATAAAGATTTCCCTAAACCAGGCGAAGCAAAGTTAGCCGGTAAGGATCACCACATTGCCATTTTAGGTCATGGTGCTGTGATTCTCAAGCACATTAATGGCCAAGGCAAAGAAGTTCAAGTCACGCTGGAACCAGTTATATACATACCAGAAGCATTTGGGAGAATTTTCTCAAATAATCAAGCTCTGGGAAAAGGTGCATATCTTGCTTCATATGGGCAAGAAACAAATATTTGGGACAAACCTAATGGATGTCTTCTAATCCCTGGTCAATTGAACCATGATGGAGACACTCTACATTGGTTTAAAGCAGACATCTATAATCCTATAGATCGTGTAAAGAAGCACTTTACTTCGGTAAATGCTGTAGCTCCCTCTGAATACGACTTGTGGCATAAACGTTTTGGACATGCTGGGAAACAGGCTCTGAAAAAGCTTCCTAAATTGGTGAAAGGGGGACCTCCGGATATTAAACTTCCTTCTGAAAATAAACCATGTGAAGGTTGTGAATTCGGAAAATCACACCGCTTACCGTTCCCACCATCAACTTCCCGTGCGACCAAACCGCTAGAATTAGTACATGCGGATCTCGATGAATTCCCAAATCTGTCATTAGATGGCTATAAATGGACTGCAACGTTCTTCGACGATTATTCTTCTTTTGGGATAATGTACTTCCTGAAGAACAAGTTGGACACTATCAAAGTCTTTCAAAATTACAAGACTTGGGCTGAAAATCAACTCAAATCCACCCTGAAAAGATTCCGTTCGGATCGAGGGGGGGAATTCTTATCAGCCGAATTTGATCGTCAACTAGCCAATTCTGGGATTGAACGAGAAGCCTCAATGCCACAAACTCCTCAGCAAAATGGACGAGCAGAACAATTCCAAAGAACCATTGTGGAAAAAGCCAAAGCAATGCGTCATGATGCAGGCTTATCAAATGGATTCTGGAAACTCTCTATAGAAGCGGCAGTACACATCTATAATCGTCAACCAATCAGACGAGCCGCATGGAAATGTCCTATTATGCTCTGGAATGGAACTATACCGGATATATCTTATTTCCGAGTATTTGGATGTTTAGCATATGTCCATATACAGAAAGAACGAAGGCAAAACAAACTAGCTGTAAAAGCAAAGCCTATGGTATTCATTGGATATGAACCAGGATCCAAAGGCTATCGTTTCTGGGACAAGGAAAGACGTACTATAGTACTATCCCGAGATGTTACCTTTGATGAATCTGTATACCCAAACAAACAAAACAATCAACCACGCGAGGAACAAGCACTTCCACCTCCACAAGAGGATGACGATGAACCTGTTCCTATGCCTAAAGAACCTGAAGTTCAGGAACCACCACCTGAACAAGATGAACCCGCGATACCGGAACAAGCTGAAGAACCTGTTGACCCTGAGCCACAGGAACCAAGGCAAGAAGAACCTAGGCAGGCAGACCCTGGCCCTCCGCTGCATCCACCTAGACCTATACGTCCTATACCACGCAATGGTCCTCCTAGAAATCCACCACGTCGATCTGTATCACCTCCTAGATACTACAACCCACGTCAATATAATCATCCACATCCACGTTACTGGCGAGGAGAAGCACCTCCACCTGCTGATCCTCTGGAAAGACAACTTCCAGAAGCATTACCCGCTAGACCCAGATGTGAGAATGCTGGACGTAATCCTTGGCGAAATGAAAATAACGCCTATGGAGATCGTAATCCAGTAGATCAGGAGTGTCATCCTAACTTAAGTGATATGGATATAGAAGATCCAGACACACAGATGGATTCCATGCCAAAGATAGTAGAGCAAGATATTCTGGAAGCGGGAAATCCCCTTCTCCATAAGCTCCTTCTGGCATCAATTACTAAAGCACCTAACTCTTATCGGGAAATTCAATCTCTCCCTGATTGAAAAGAGTGGGAGGATTCAATGCAGGACGAAATAAATTCCCATAAAGAAAATGGAACCTGGGAATTAGTCAATTTACCTCCGGGTCGGAAGACCATAAAGCCCAAATGGGTCTTCACAGTCAAATCAGACGGCAGACGAAAATCTAGATTAGTCGCCAAAGGATTCACACAGATTCAAGGCATTGATTACAAAGAAACCTTCTCTCCTGTCGCACGCTTCGAATCTATCCGTTTCCTACTCGCGCATGGAGCGTTAGAAGATTGGGAAATAGAAGCGCTAGATGTCAAAATGGCATTTCTCTATGGAGAACTAGACGAAGAGATATATATGGAACAACCAGAAGGTTTTGTCGTCAAAGGGCAAGAGAAGAAAGTTTGTAGATTGTGGAAGGCGATATCCGGCCTGAAACAAGCTTCTCTCGCATGGAACAAAAAAATCCATAAGACGTTACTCGATATGGCATTCATCAGAACTCATTCGGACGCAGGTGTTTACGTTTACGAGAAAACAAAAGGAAGTCTAATCTTGGTTCTTTACGTTGACAATTTACTTCCTATGGGATCATCCAGGAAGGAAATCAACGACATTAAAAAGGCCTTGATGGAGCAATACAAGATGCAAGACCTTGGACCTGCAGAATTGTTCTTAGGAATGTGTATCTGAAGAGATAGGAAAGAACGCAAGCTTTTCCTTGATCAACAAAAATACATTCAGGATGCCCTAGAAACATTCAAAATGCAGAACTCCAGACCCGCTCGTACTCCACTTCCATCCGGAATTAACCTTAGGAAATCAGACCCCAACACACGTGTTGACCTTCGGTTACAAACCAAATTCCAATCCCTAGTCGGCACATTCCTATACGTCATGCTTGGCACACGGCCTGACATTGCGTATGCAGTCACCAAGTTAGCATCCTACAGTGCTCATCCAAGTCAAGAGCATTACCATGCTGGAATCTACATTTTACGATATTTGAATCACGCGATCACATTTGCGATTCTCTATCAAGGTGGACTCCTATCGGGACTTATCTGTTATATGGATGCAGATTGGGCCGGTGACAAAGACGATAGAAGAAGCACTACGGGCTTCGTATTCCTATTAGCCGACGCAGTGGTATCTTGGGTCTCAAGACGGCAAAAGACAGTCGCACTATCTTCTACGGAAGCAGAATACATGGCTATGTCTGATGCCTGTCGTCAACTCTCTTGGCTTCGATCCTTCCAAAGAGAAATTGGATTTGATTTGCCTGAGCCTACTCCTATTTGCGGAGATAACCAAGGCTCAATATTTCTTGCGGTTAATCCTGCTCAGGATCATCGGACGAAGCACATTGATATCCATTACCATTTTATATGAGACTTCCTCGAAGCTGGCCATGCCAAATTATTCTTCGTACCTACGGAAGACCAAATGGCGGATCTCATGATGAAGCCACTTGCTTTCCAAAAGCATATCAAGTTCTGCAAAGACTTGGGCTTAGTCAACTTGGCTACTTAGTCGAGTGGGAGTGTTGAACATGTAGGATATGATTTCTCATTTATCACATGTTAGTATATGACTTATCATAGCTGGTACAGACTACTGGAACATTCTAGTATCATAGTTATACTTAGATAGATTCCTTTCATGCTTTCCATACGAAACAACTTGTACATATATGTTCACCTGGTCTGTGCACCATTACCATTCACTATATATACTGTGTAGCTATAGTCGAATATACTCTAAGATTTACCTCATATCTTCGACAGGGTGTGCTTGAATCGCCCATGACACGCTTGGGCCGCTGGTGGTGTACCTGGGTCATCCAGGCTACATTTGGATTGTCCAGGGTGTGTCCAGGGTGCGCTTGGATCATCGAGAGTACAGGCAGACTGTCTGGGGTGCAGATGGATTGTTGGGAATGCGCCAGGATGGCCAGGAATGCACCCAGATCGTTTTGAATCGTCTGCATTGTGCTTGGATCACACAGGATGCGGTTGACTCATCCAGAGTGCGGCTGGATCATTCAGGATGTGTTTGGATCATCCAGGGTGTGCCTGGACCGTCCGAGGTGCGCTTGGATTGTTCAAGATGTTGTGGAGTGCCCAGGAAGCCAGGCTGTTTGGAGGAACTTCAAAGAAAAACGGTACTTAGAGGAAAACAACTGTGGGACATACCCACTGCCCCATACCTGAAACTGCGACCCAATAGCTCCTGCGGCACTGTGACATGGTGAACGAACATGAGTCAGAAAGATACTATACACAGCCACATGCAGTATCCTAATGCACCTACGAACTTTGAGAATTTCATGCGAGATTAATAGGAGATTTATTCATACAATCCAATGTTGAGAACACCCTTGGTGAAATACCAACTAATTCAATTGGTACATCCTCCATAGTATAATGCTATCGACTAGCCTTTGTGGGCTATCTCAACCTTTCTGAAATTTCTGACTTATGCTGCATGATATAGGTAAACTATTGTATTTGTTTTTCTCCCAGTAGGGAGATTATTCAGTTGTAGCAGTACACAGTACTGTTGTTGTTGTGCACTAGGTGCCAGCCTGTGGAGTGGAACACTAGCACTTACTGTAGAAGGCGGGCACCAAGCCTGCTGCCTGCCGCCCAGTGCTGCCTGCTGCCTGCCACCTGCCACCCGCCACCCGCCGTCCCAAACGGGTAGTGATTCTGATGCATCACTGTGAGGGATGAGTGATACATCATTCCGTCTCCATGAATGATGCATCCCACTATGTCTGGTCATCAGACCTTTTTGATGTATTATTATTACAGTATGGCCTGCAAACAAACAGTCCATCTGCTAGTGTATGACTGGGAGTGCTGCAACCGTGTGAGTGAAATCAACAAATCGGTAAGTGGCTGTACAGTGCTGTGCACCCACCTACAGGCTCACAGTGGCACAGCAAGGTCCCCTGCTGTACAGTGCACTCCAACTACCTCAAAACACCACAAAACTTTAAATACTTCTATTCCATATTATTGAGATACTTTCATTGAGACTAAATGCAATCAAATCTATACAATATTTGTGCGATAAAGACTCCAGAGGCAGTTGCAAATTGCCTGTGGGTGACTGTGAGGCCGTGAGCAGCTGTGAGTGGCTGTGCTACTGTCCCAATTTGGATGTTTTGCTGATGGAGTGCAAGCGGTCAGTGAGCAAGTCTGATGACTGAGCTGTGGGGCTGCTGGTATGCAATGAAGGGATAGGAAGGGAGGGGTTGAGTCTCTTGTTGTAAGGCTACCTGTGGAGCTAGTCTGAGGGGTGCAAGGATCTCTGACTAGGATTTCTGAGTCTTGACTGGATGACAGCCAAGGTCAGTGAGGGGGAAAGGGGGTTAGTTAGTATAGGATACAACTCGATCGCTGGTCGAGATACACAGCGAGTGATTATAACCAAGTGAGACCGCCCGAATGCAAATGCAATCGGAAAGCAAACAAGGTCATTGAAGTCGTTGGTTGAGACTGCTAGAACAACGGTATGCTGGATTGTGATCGGGTCCAAGACTGGTTGCCCAAGCTGCATGCTACTACTGAGGTTGAGAGACTGATAAACTGGATCACCGAGGGGATACACTGGTCACTAGAGAGTCACCGAAGGGGAAAGAACGCTAAAGAGTAAGAATGCCAAAGGGGGAACGCCAAAGGGGTGATATGCTAATGAGTCGCCAGAGAGGAAAACACTATAAGAGATATACGCTACCAATAAGTCAAAGACTTTTGGTTGCGCTGTTGCTTAATGATGTGGACTTTGAAATGTGAGCTGAAGAACGGGGGTGTACTTCACTGTATTCTACAATACAAGAGTGCCTGCTTGTACTACCTTCAGTTTGGCAGCTACTTGATCCTTGGTACACAGTCCATGCGCCTCGGCGAACGCGTACCTTTCAAACCACAACTCTACAACTCTGCAAAAGTGGCTGAAGAGTTAATATTGATAGAGTGTGATTGTTGACATCATGGAAGCATCAGGAAAGCGCAAAGCAGTGCCCTGGGTCGAGGGTGATTGGACTTGAAGTGGGTCGACAATGACTTGCCTCATTTGATGGACAGGGGCTCTCGTGTGCCAGCCAGAGCATCGGGGATGCTTGTGATGTGAGGGTAGAGAAGCCCTGGGCAAAGGGGAAGGGTTGAGGGTGTAGGGTGTAGGGGAATGACATACGCTTGTGAGTCAGAGGAACTCGAAGTACTGTAGCATTTCGACCTTAGCTTCGTCACGCAGTCACACACCCCCTTGAAGGGAAGCTATTTTGGGTGACGGTCACGCAGGTTCAGCAAGTGGTGAAGGTAATTTGTCATGCACGGTTTCTCGTGGGAGAGATGTCTGAAACCTATGTTTTTTTGGCATACAGGCATTGACATGACCTTGGAACTGCGCCGACGAACGGTCCTAATAATTCCAGAAATCCTTGTACCGCTTGGTAGCAATCTGACACCTCTTCCCCTGCCTCAACTCTTGTGCCGGTTCTGAGTTGTACCCATCCAGAATCTCGTCCTCGCTCTGGATAGGAACTGCTCCCTCGTCCTGCTCGTCAGTCTGCCCTGGCAAGTCGTCTTCCTATGACCTATTTTCCAACATTAGCCCACCATCCGTATTGATGACAAAACCTGCTGGAGCTAATTGGCTGCCTGAGGCAACATGCTCGATGACAACATCCAATGAAACGTTGCTCTCGTCAAGGCTGTCCTCATTATCTCTGAAGGGAGCATCCACGGCCGTCTCTGATTCCTTGTTGTAAGTTGATGTGGGGATCCTCGACCAAACCTCAGGCTCGTTCTTTTGAGTGTCACGGAGAAGCTTGATCCATGTCAAGCCAGGTGCAGAAAGCAACAGAGCGGTGTACTACCCATACATCGAGCTGCAAGATACATTCTTGATCCGGTGAGGCACCATGAAGTATCTTCTGCCTGGTTCAGTAGGGTACAAGAATGACGGTCACATAGCGACACATCAACTCGAAGGTAGAGCAGTATGTGTCTGTGTTGGAGAACTCTACATTGAATCCGAGCTTCGTGGCTTCTGCACGGTGTGCTGTTCTGTTGAAGTTCAAGATGCTTCGTACTACTGTAGTCACGGTAAATGAAGATCTGCATGCTGTCACGCTGTTGTAGGAGACTGAAGCAATACCGAACCGGTCATGTGTCACCATAGGGTGATGAAGCTCTGAAGCTAAGGGTGACCTAGGTCACGCTCGGAGGGCATGAAGCTAAGGTCAAAACGCTACAGTACCACAGGTGTTCACGAAGTCTTCTTACTGGTCGCTGAGGTGGAGTCACGGTGGTGGAACGGTCACTGGTTGCCGTGGCACTTCGTGAAGTCGAAAAGTGTGGTATATCGGTCGTATCCAGGCCTAGATGGGCACGAGGCTCATCACCGCTGTTGGTCTTGATGATGCTCTGTGCTAGAACAAAACACAAAACAACACCCCAGGTTCTGATGGAACACACAACCGAGATCGGTCAGGTAACCTGGTTGTTCGTAAGTGGGGATGGCTACTTGACTACCACCCAAAGATCCTAATAATCGAAGATAGAATGATGTTAGATAACAAGGTGTCTCTGCAATAAACCGTGGATGTCAGTATAATCAATCGTATGAATGGCGTACGTGTCTGAAGACCAATCTGGATGCCTTATCGTAAGGCACTTGGACTTCAGGAAAATGCAACGTGGTGAACCAAGGGTAAGAACTTGATTGGATTTTTGGTAGAAAGTACAGGGTTTATATACTACAG
>MU266818.1:1514-12601 GCA_021014945.1 Leucogyrophana mollusca | reverse complement strand
GCTAGACGACGAGCAGATGAGCCTGCTGGCTGATCCCCCCCACCGTGCACAATCTGGTCACGGCCAGCGCGACATCTGGATTTGTCGCCGGGGGGTTCGCCGCCAACAATCCGTTGGCCGACGTGGACCACGACATGGCCACGGTCGTCCCCAACAACGAGCGGCAGCTCATCATCGGCCGTCCCCGCGACTCCCCCCCTCCTGGCGAGGGGGCGGTCTCTCTCGACTACGGAGAGGGAGATGTACCCGTCAACATGAGTGTTGACGCCGCCCATGTCCCCGATGACCCAACCGGTCATCCCAACATCCCCGCTAACGAGGCCCCGCCCTTGTGAGCGTTCCATCACTCACGCTACCCCAGGGTAGCGTCTGTTTCATTTTCTTTTCTTTTCCTCATCACCTTCAGTTCCCCTTACTATAAAATATGCAAGTACCTCAGCGGTACTTGCCCACTGTACTACTTCTGCTTAGTACATTACTGTACCACCACCCGCGCGTCTCGACGCGCGCCGTTAAAATTATCAGAGTCCCAAGGGACTCTAGTGGGGGTAGTGTAAGGGGCTGTTACCCTTTTAGGGTGACAGCTCATGTACTCTTTCCTATCTACTATAAATAGCTACAAAAAACCTTATTTACAACATCTTTGTACTTACTCACTTACTTACCATCAATACTACCAAGAGGTTGTGTTAGTGGATTGAGTGAACAGTATAACGAAAATGTTACAATGCCCACATATGTTGCACCTTCCGTAGTTGGGTCGGCTTCGTAGATTTTGTCCTAACAATTGATGTCTATCAGTTTGTGTATGTCAGGCAGTAACAACGTAACTCACACACTGGTGCCAGGCAAAGTTGCCTGACATGACATCCGACCAACGACATTGACCATTGCTGTCAGTATACACATATGGAACATAGTCGAACTGGCTGTCAAAGTCGGGGTTGTCCAACATGTTCTTAATCACAGTGTCTGGGTCACGGAACCAGACCTGATACTGGCTTCATCTCCAGGTTGGAGCATCGGAAGGAAGATCTTCCGGGGGGTCCACCGAAAGGCACTGCCAGGGGACATCCCCTGCTTGTATTGAGTCTATCGTCTGATAGGCGTCCCGATGCGAAGAGAAGGGACTGGAGCCACCGTACTTCGTGACCTCAAATGCCCATAGCTCCATCAAATAATCGATATTCGGAGCTGACATCTCCACTTTACGGAATAGAAAATCCGCCAGTAAGAACTGGCCCTGGCCAGTGAAGGGGGCCCAATCGTTTGGATTGTTGTTATACCGAGGTGGGGGCGGAGTCCCGGGAGGTATGGGATTACCGTTGTGATCGCATGGGGCACCTGATATAATTCAATTTCATGGGCCGATGATTACAGCAGAAAACACTGTACCGTAAAGGTATGGGTGACGAGTCTTCTTGCCTCGCCGTGTTGGATTTTGACCAGCCTCGTGATCATCATTGCCCATCATGGGCTGATTGAAACCAGCATCCACCTCGTTGTCAATGCCAGCAGGAAATACATCACGATTTTCGTTGTCGGTGGGATCAGAAGTGTCTCCGTCACCTGAGGGATAACAATCACGAGCGGGCTGGGGGGGAGGAAGATTCACATTGCGGTGGTACGTTCGAATGTGTTTTGTGCGGCCACGCTGAGAGATGAAGGTCTCCGAGCAGCCCGGATGTGTGCATGTCAGACGGTTCAAAAAGGATTTCAGCATAGATTCACAGTGAATACAGTGATCAATTGGAGCAGGCCCGAAAATGATGGAGGGAAAGATCGAAACTAGAGATTAGGAGGAAGTGAGTCAGCAGTGCACGGACCTTGTCAAATAAAGTAGGACTTACAAAGTTTATTCTCGAAGTCCAAACATAAAACCAACACAACACGTCTGCCCCCTTGGGGCTTTCACCTCGATTTTCAAAACATCAAATGTCAGAACGTCCCTCTCGCTCAACCGCCAATAAAAATCCTGCAAAGGTTGTGCTTGATGCTGCTCCTAAGCGTCGATCATCAGCCCAGAAGAAAGCAGACGACACAGCGGCCACAGCGAGGAAGGCCGCAGTTGCTCAAGCGGCCAGAGACAAGTTTCAAAAGGATGCCACAGCCATTGCTGCAGCAGAAGACGCACTCAGGGAAGAAGACACACTTTACGGCATCATCCCTTCCAGTACTTTCTCCGCCAGCTCAAAAAAGAAAAACACGCCTAAAAACCCATCGCAAGCCAAGACATCAGTTCGTAAATATGCCGACAAAGGTAAGCCCTCACCGGATTGATGCCAATACTTTGTGTTGAAGCTATGTACTAGAACCAAGCGCTGATGAGCATCAAGGGACTGCTGAGCCATATGAGTCAGATGGCAATGACGAGGATTTCGAACCAGATATAAGCGGAGAAGAAAGCTACCTGAGTGATGATTTGAGCGGAGAGAATGAAATGTCCCCCGAGGCAGAGAAGGCACTGAAAAAGAAAGGGACAGCGACAACAAAGAAGCCAAAGGTCAACATGATTTGATCTGATGTGTCCGGAGATGTGACTTACAAATCCCGAGTAGAAACCAAGAGAGCGCTCAACGAGAGACGCTATCAATGCTGTAAGGGTGGTCCCACCTATGTCTGGTGCACAAAGCAGAAAGCGTAAGCCTGCAGAAGTTAGTAATGACGAGGGGGCCGAAAACGTGTCAGTTAGCAGCTGGTGTGTGGGGTCAGACTTCCACTCACCATGAATAGAGGGCATACCAAACGATCGAAAAGCGCACATGCCAGTAACCTTGACACTGACTGGCGCAAGAAGCTCGGTGCTATGGCAAAAGGTTCAACGTCCAAGAGGCCAGTTTTGAACAACAAAGACGAACCTGGTCTGATTCCTACTGCTGTTGATCACTCTTGTTCTTCGTCCAGGACTTCTATGTCTCGGCTGACTTCAGTGTCAAGTGAAGATGCCCTAGATGGTGGTATATTTGACGAAGACGAGAGTGTTGATATCATAGAAGCGGCTCGCAAATCGAAGAGCACTGCCAAAAAAAAGCAAAACCAGGTTACAGAACAACCCACACCCAGGCAAGATGGGAACGCAGCGGCGAGGATTGACGCCATCATCCTTATCAGAGCTACTGATTGCGGCGCATTCGAAGGGCGATACAAGACTCAACTCGAGGATCAGCTGGACGTCCATTGTCGTTTCGGCCCTCCGGTCCCCAAGAACAATAAAGAATATTCGAGATCATTTCAGGCATCCATGATCCATTTTCTCTCTACCTTCAAGGAAGATGATGGTCTTCTCGCTAACAACTCCAAGCACGCCAACAGCTGGGGTGGTAGATCTTCATGTTAATATGATACATTAATCTGCATATATACACCCCTCACATCACTGTGTACTACTCACGGACACTCTAAGGCACTAATAATCTCTTACATCTGTCGCTATTCGTGGCATAAATTTACAAATTTACAATACATGCATTCAGCTGTCCCCTGTCCACATGATTGTGTCGTTTTGTGCGTGGTGTTTTGGTGGTGGGAATATTAGGTAAGCCTCACGAGTTCGTTGCAGAGATTGCCCACCCCCACCAACAGAAGCGTGGCAGCAGCGTCGGTAGTAAGCCGCTCAAGAACCTCAATGCATCGGACTTGCCTTTTACGGAGGACGCCGATCACAAGACATGGGATGGTCTCATTCGCACTTTGCTGGACTGGGCTGGCACTGTGGACGACCCCTTTGGCACGAATGAACATCCTGATTTGGCTGAACGACTTCAAGAGCTATGGGATCTTTTTTTCCCCCATTTGCTGTTGGATATATCTGATTATCCCGCGATCAAAAAGCTGGTATGTGGCTTGGCGATTATTTGACTCTTTCACTTACCTTTGACAATGCATGCATTTGACTCGGAGGCCACCGATCATCTTAATGACTGGTGAAGTCAGTTTGGCAAGAACACAATAACCCGCCTCGAGAAATTCTTCAAGGACCCAAAGTACCGCAATGATGCCAAAACTCGTGCAGAATATGTGCGAAGCCAGTTGCCTCAAGTCATCACTGGAAAGAAGGTTGTGCCATTCCTTTACGCAGATTCTGTGGTTAGTCAACAGCCCCTGTCTTTCTCGATGCTTTTCATGCTGATGGACAACAACAGAAACTTACAAAGTCCTGGCAATCTCCACTTCTGCTGAACATATTTGCGTGGCACGTCAAGCGTGTGGGTGACGCTTTTCAAGTGTTCGGTCGCCCGTCAGGTGCACTTGCTATGAGTGCTGCCGCTGTGAGTGCGCCTTTGTTCATGCGTACATTTCTAACTTCATCACACATAACTACAGTTACAGCGTGCACTCACCCTTTACAAGACCGGAAACAGCGAGAAGGATGACAAAGACCCCGATGTAAAGGGTAAATGCAAGCCTGGCATCGACTTCGACAACGTCTGGGGACTATCCGCTCAGCAGTTCACCAAATTTACTGATGACACGAAGTGGGACCGGATCCTGCAAGATGTCAGCGGCATCAATCAAACTTCGCGGAATGTCCCTGTGCGTGATGAAGAGTATGTCGACGACACCTTCGACATACCGCTGTCAGACAAAGAAGGAGAAGGCGAGAAAGACGAGAATATTGCAGAGGATTCGGACAAGGGGGAAGAAAGCGGTGACCAGCGGGATTAGGTTGGATCCGGGCAGTGTGTTCCAAGTGAGGCTTCGTGATTGTCTCCTCCTTGCCGTACTAATATTCAGCCTTCTTTGTGTGCTTTAGCTCATCGCGAAACACGTAGAACAAGTGTATCTATGACGCCTCTCTTAGCGCCTGTTCATATCCCACATTGTCCCATTCATGTTTTATGCTATAAATCATATTCATTGCACCTTTTCGTGAGCACTACAGTACACTGAGAGTTGTTCTGATGGTAGCCTGAAGGTCACCTGAAGCCTGGACTGGTATTTATCTGCGCTCAGCTTGGCCATCTGGTACTGACAGATTCATCTGGCATCAGCGCGTCACCTGGAGGTCTGGACAACCTGGCATCAGACCTTCCAGAAAGCGTCAGAACAAAAGCACATTTGCTGATGTAGGACCCGTGGGCACCACAGGACTCTCTCTGAGAGACAATATTTAAGTGAGGTAGTGTCTGAAACCTGAAATCAATATTAAAGCACACCACTATGAAACCAGAACGAGGTTCGCGTGACCGGCCGCGCTGGTGGAATATCCGTTTCACCCAGTGACCCGGTGACTGCCAGGTGGCAGGTGTTTGCATGGCAAATTGTTTTCACTGTTTCAATAGGTTATCACAACCCGCCCAGCTTCGGGCCTGAACGCCAGGTCTGGTTAAGTGTAAATCACCCGTAGCACTACTTTTAAGCACCTTTTACAATATGTGTGAACACGATAGACTGTGTTACAAACTAATCCTCGAAGACCGCACGAGCAAGTCC
The DNA here is from genome assembly GCA_021014945.1 of Leucogyrophana mollusca. Taxonomy (NCBI): domain Eukaryota; kingdom Fungi; phylum Basidiomycota; class Agaricomycetes; order Boletales; genus Leucogyrophana; species Leucogyrophana mollusca. Next base: position 7,168 of record MU266818.1, on the reverse strand, counting down.
ACCACTTTGATCTATAATTGCCCAGCATCAGGAAAATCCACATTTTGCTTTTCGGAGTTAGACATCTCAATAACCGAAATTCAGGCGAATATAAGCGACACTCAGAAAATGGGCACTAAGCGTAGAGTCCCTTGGATAATGCGACGCAGAGTACAGTTATCAACGGGTCATTGCAACACTATCATCAAATGAAACAATTGGCTCACCACGGACGAACAGCACATTTTATAGTCTTAGTGATGTGCCAGGCCCGGCCTCAGGCCGTGAGCCGGGACAAGCCGAGCCGGCTTAGGCCGGGCCAAGCCGGGCCCTACACCCCGGCCTGGGGCGGCTCAAGGCTCGGCTTAGACTGAAAGTAAGCCTGAGCCGAGCCGTCAGGCTGCAGCTTCAGCACGAAATGTGAACACTTCAATGTACTCTTGAAGCTACTGTATACAACCATAACTAAGGTAAATTGCTTGACTGGTATTGAATCGACTCATTCCTGCAACTTCTCACGCTCAGTGGGACAGCACCTGTGCATCTTGACTGCTAATATTCAGGTATCTCTGGCTAACCACAGGTGGATCAAGTGCAGGAAGAGGTGAGTTTGATTCAATGGCTATGGGGTGAGGCAGCTTACACAAGGTGCACATTTAATGTTATTCCTTTGTTCGTTTACTGATGACTTGAAGCTCTTGCACCCATTGGCCATACGTCTCACCATAGCGCGCGCGTTTTGGCGATGTTCGGTGCGACTCAAGCACCGTTGGATTCCCCTCGACTAGTGCTTCCCGACGAGCCCTGGGTCATTGCGTTTGGAGCATGGATACTCGAGCAATTCACATTTCAGTATAGTATTCGGGGTGGTACATCTCACCATAGCGCTGTGACCCGGGCACCGTTGGATTCCCCTCGATTAGCGCTTTCTAACAAGCCCTGGGTCATGGCGTTTGGAGCACGGATACTCGAGCGATTCGCGTTTTAGTGTTTTGGAGTGGGATTTGGGACAATGGGACAATTTCCGGATATCCATGGCACGTACTATCATATCCAGAGCCTTGTGAATGCCCTGATCCATACTTTCCATCATAACTTGTTGTCTGCTCGCCAAAAATGACCTCTTTCCACGCCAATGATGCTTTCATTGCCCATTCCTCGTCTCACCCACCTTTCAACATCATTGACCTACATTATACTACCTGAGAACTTAAATATCAAACATGCACAACAGTTCCAGAGACAAGACAATGCGCCTAACAATTGTGATATGGACTCTTAGCTATGGGCCCACACTATACAACACTGTAAGTGCTGTCCCACTTGTTCTCCACCAGTGAGCCCCGGCCTAGGCCGAGCCGAGCCGTGGCCGAGCCTGAGCCCTTTAGGGTTCAAGCAGGCCCTAGCCCCCACGAGCCGAGCTGTAGCCGGAGCTTTTGGGCTGAGCCGGGCCCTGCACATCACTATATAGTCTCAACTTCTTCTCTATATTTTAACAACCTACTCGAAGATATATAGCAATAATTTTCCAGTTGACAGAGAAAATGATTATGAACTGCATGGTCTTGTTGGCTTGTGGCACTTTTTCACATCATCTCAAAACTCAATCTACATGTCATGCAATCAATACATCACAAACCCTCGCAGCGATGGTACCAATGGACGCGACAGGCTCTCAGCTATCCTAACATCTATTTTTTTGAGCTGTTTGATGGATGTGGCATGCATAATCACTGAAATACAAGGGTAGCAACTCTTCTTGCTTCATGCCAAGTTAGATGACATTTAACCCGATTCTAGGGTTTGTACCCTTTTTGGGCTGGTGTTTCATGGACTGATTATTCCTCAAAAAGTGACACTTTCACTGTTTTCGATGTCGAGCTCGAATGGTTACATATTTTCCCTTAAAAATTGAACAGGACATGCCCAGGATGCAGCTTGTTATCATATAATTTTACTGAACCCACAATAATTGGTGATTGCCAAATGGTGCACAGAAAACCATTTGAGTGTTTCAATGGACCGTTGATAACTGTATGCTTTTTGACTTTGCGTGCTTTATATAATGCGAAAAAGCAGGAAAAGCGGGAAATTGCCAAATGCATATATTCCGCGAACCGGGATAAGAAAACTAACCAAGCCATTTACAAAAGACAGTACTGCATTAAAAATGGTGGGGGGGATAGATACAAGTCAAAGACAAGCACCAGATGGGACGAAAGACATTGATAAAAATTGCATAGTGGTTCTATCAACAACATGTCAGTGGTTTCTCGAGTAATAAAAAAATGGATGTTACAGATTAAAGCGCGCTTGACAGTTGCGCGACTTGAGGCAGTCACCGCCGTCTTCTTCAATAGTTTCCGTGCAGATTCTATGATATCCTTCAACGTCGCCTTGTCTTTGCTCCCTACTGACTGCAGCCACGAGACGTGCTCATCACGCCAGTTAGCAATTGCAAATTGATATGGGCCCGTGGTCATCTTTGATGTGTTTGGGTTCATTACCTTCGGGAGCTTGACAGTGAACTTTCCTTGCTCAATCGAAGTGAGGACCTCATCAACGTTGATAATATCATCTTGGATGAACTTGAGAGCGCGCTCAAGCTGTCCCCATCAGAAGTATGATCAGAACCACGGTAGAAATAAACAGATAAAATCTCACCACAATGGTACACGCAACAAGGATGCCATGCATCATGCCACCCGACGCAAGCTCCTCAGTGTTGAGAGCAGGGACATTCACGTAATCAACTATTGCACTGAGATGCGTTGAGGCGAGACGCTACAGGAAAAAACTTGATCGGTAGGGCCATGTGTGGTCAGGGTTGTCCGTATCCTCGTAGAGGAATGAGTAACACTGTAGGAGCAGCTGAGCAACCTCCTGGTTCGGTAGATCAGTCACACAGTTGACGAAGCCAATAACGAGCGCAAGTGCTGTCGAGCTGATGTTACTTCGCCACTCGGATATACACAGTAGTGTCTGTTGGATTGCATGTCAGTGAGGTGGAGGACATTATCAGAGCAACTTACGACTGCAAATACTGCCCCGTTAGTATAGATCATGTAGTTGACGTTGGGAAAGACCCCGTTGAATATATGTAAGGTTCTCTTACTATAGAGTCAATTGACTCTCTACTCACTTCACACCAAGGAACGTGACCCAGCGTCTATTCCAATGGTGTATGTAGGTAGTGTAAAAGATACCTGTAAATAGTGTTTAAAAGTCCGGTCTGGTCTGGTTTTTTACCCTATTTTCAGAAGACTGGACCAGGACCAGTCTTTTTGAAGCCAGAATTGTCGAAAGACCAGACCGGACTGACCGAAACTGGTCCTAAGCAGTCTTTTGCGGTCTATGGACTGGTCTGGACTGGTCTGTGCTGCAACCAGTCCCTGTTGCTTTCAACTGCTCATATATTGTCACCAAATGGACAACTGATAATGTATATGACTACAATGAATAACAACATCATACAACATCATTGTATAGCTTTAAAATGCTATTAAAAGGTGATTTGCAAGCAGACTATGTGACCATTCATATAGCTACAACCTGTAAGTACACCATGAACCACTGTCATTAACCCCTTAAAATTACACTTTATTGTATTGCATATAATATAGAAGTTACTGGACCTTGATATCACATAGGCAAGTTGTAAAATTAAAATACAACAGCCTAAATATCAGAAATATTATCAGTAAATATGTCCTATGCAGGAAGGAAGATTGGCCTGGTCTAGGACTGGTCAGGACCGGTCTTTATCAGTCTCAGCCAGTCCTAGGACTGCAGTTTTTTGCAGTCTTTTGATTCTAAAGTCAGGCAACCAGGACTGATGGTCCGGTCTTTACCAGTTTGGTTTGGTCTGGTTTTGGTCTTTTTTGCGGTCTATAGGACCGGACCTTTAAACACTAGTACCACGCAGGGGGCTGCCATTGTGCGGACAACACGTTGCGTTGTATTTGGGTCTCAAACCCGTGGTGGCGTGCCGTGTTGGCTGCCGCGAGGTACCTGCGTACCTCATTGACTTGTTTCTCCTTCGCGGTACGCGACAGGAACTTCTGCATTGCTGCAGAAGTGTTGAACACTCTGTGTCCGGTGTTGTGGTCTGCTGTGGTCAGCGGAGGGAGTCCTCTCCTTATGGACACCATTGCGGCGTCCCGTTCCTGTCCAGAGAACAGGTACTCCCGATCGGTGATGAGCCTCGTGCCCATCTAAGCTCGGATACGACCGATATCCTATGTTTTTTGACTTCGCGAAGCGCCATCGCATCCGTCGACCGATCCGCGAACGTGACTCAACTTCGGCGACCGGCAAGAAGCCTTCGCAAACGCCTGTAGTGCTTCGGGTTCTTCTGACTCACAAAGCACGTGTCATTCCCCTACGCCCTACGGCCTCAACCCTTCCCCTAGGCCCTGGGCTTCTCTACCCTCGCATCACAAGCGTCCCCGAATGTAACGTTTTTGTTATACTGATCACTCGAGCCATTAACACGACCTCTTGGTGGTATTGATGGTATGTGAGTGAGTAAGTACAAAGATAGTGTAAAATAAGGTTTTTGTAACTATTTATAGTAGATAGGAATGAGTATATGAGCTGTCACCCTAAAAGGGTAACAGCCCCTTACACTCCCCCCACTAGAGTCCCTTGGGACTCTGATAATTTTAGCGGCGCGAGTCGAGACGCGCGGGTGATGGTACAGTAATGTACTAAGCAGAAGTAGTACAGAGGGCAAGTACTGCGGGGGTACTTGCATATTTTAAGTAAAGGAAAATGAAAGAGATGAGGGAAAGGAAAAGAAAATGAAACAGACGCTACCCTGGGGTAGCGTGAGTGATGGAACGCTCACGAGGGTGGGGCCTTGTTAGCGGGGATGTTGGGATGACCGGTTGGGTCATTGGGGACATGGGTGGCGTCAACACTCATGTTGACGGGTACATCTGTTGTTGGGGACGACTGGCGGCGAACCCCCCGGGGACAAATCCAGATGTCGCGCTGGCCGTGACCAGATTGTGCACGGTGGGGGGATCAGCCAGCAGGCTCATCTGCTCATCATCTAGCGACGAGAATAACCTCGAGGCGGGCGCAGCATCGGGGGGCTCGGTCCCCTGCTCGCACGCGATTGCCTCGAGCTCGGCACGTCCCTCGAGAGAGAGGGTAGTACTCGCGTCCGGGGACGCCGCGATCGCCAGGCGTTCGCTGAGGACGGCGCGTTCGTCGTCCGTCAGGAACCCATGACAGGTGTCCAGACAGCACGACAACCAGTGTCGCGCGTAAGGTTGAATGTCGTCAACCTGATGGAGGGTTACCCCGCACTGCGCTAAGTGCCGGGCAACATCGTCCTCCATCAGGTTGTCGACGTGTCCTTCGAACTGCACGGGTTCGAATGTCGGGGCAATGGGCCATGCAAACATGGCCAGGTATTCTCGGTACTACCCCGGTACCAGGACCAACAGGCAGAGGCGGTACTTAAATATAGTACGCCTGCGCTCATTGGACCCCTTCTCGAAGTTGGTGTTGAGGCGCAACGCGAGGAGGGGACCCCTCACGTCACGCAGACTAACGGTTCCACCCTCGAGTGGAACACCGTGGAATTCTTTCGAGTAGAACTCGATCCAGTCCTTCCACTCCTGCGGAGTGGAAGTGAGCCTGGGTTGCGGCAACGCGCCCTCTTT
>MU266816.1:0-12700 GCA_021014945.1 Leucogyrophana mollusca | reverse complement strand
CAACGTCGGCCGGCGATCGGATGAGTCGCAATATGCAGGCATTTGTACATCTCGGTGCTACGCTGTTTGCGTTATGTGCTGACTGAAAGGTGTGCAGGTCCGCACTTGGATTTGGTTTGATCAGAGGAAATTCTGCGAGGATTATCCAGTCTTGTGACTTTTGTTCCTTGGCACACTTGTTGACCCAAGTCCGGAGGTGATCGGAATCTCGCGGGTTGTAATCCGTTAACCTAGCTGGAGTACGAGTCTGGCCAGCTGACGCCTTAGTAGGCGCAAGGCCGCTCAGGCGTTTTCTATGGAGTTTTCATTCCGAGGATAGTTGGTGATTTCATGTCAATTCTCACAATCTATCGCTTGCAGCATGTCCAATCCGTTAGAGAGACCGAATGGTCCTGTTTCTGACAGGGTATCTTTCTGTATTTCTGATGATCGGTGGAAAAGACTTACTCCCATCCTCCATCTCAAGGCAATATAACGACCCTGCTGTTCCAACGAATTGTGGAGCGGGAAAGACTCACTGACATCCCTTCGTACTCACTGAGCCGTACCCTTGGCGCACCCTTCCTCGCACGACCACTGTTATCGAAGAGGGGGTGGAGCAACTCACTCTTGGCCTGTCAGTTGTCCAAGAAGGCTATACTCCTCGAAGTTCTTCGAACGTACACACGCAACGAGGGTCACCTTGATACAATATCGAGGATGGAGCCACTCACGCTTGGCTTGTACGTTCGTGCAAAGGGCTGTGCTCGCCGAAGTCCTTTGCTGGTAGGTTTTCTGATTTTCTTGCGTATAAAGTCTGATTTCGCCTTAATGGGTTTTGCATTTTCTGATGTTCATGATCCTCTTTCTCACTGTGCACGACATCCGAGCCATAGTGCAGGGATTCCATCACGGCCCGGCGCTTTCGGCGCCATGGCGAGTGCGGCTTTTGCGCAGATATGTTTTTGAGGGCGCTTCCAACGTAACTCAAAACACTCCGTCTATCTCGCTCCCATCCCAAGCATGAACTCTGACAGCTTTGCAAGACAACTCTCGCGATATGCACTTTCACCAAACGCGTCTGTGCGGACTTTGCCTCATGGGTACTGATAGTCTACGGAAAATCCTTGTTTATCTTTTGGTAGCCGAGAAATACTAGAAAACCTTCCCGCTTGTTGGATCTGGAAGAACGTGCGTTGCGGTAGCCATGCAGATAGCGACCAAAGTCATCAAGTCCACGAGAAATTGCACCTTCCGGCGTTCCCAAGTCTCCGAATTTGCATCGTGGTGACAAGCCATCGTATTATGCTCGGTTCCAGCAATCGATAAGAGAGATGACTTCTCCCCATCTTGCCGTTGTCTGTCGAAGTGTTACATTCCCTGAACGGATTCGACGGCTCACCGCGATGCCTTGTATTGTCTCCCAACGCGGGCTGAAGATTAGGGGGAACCATGAGGCGTAAACGGCATACGTCAAGCAAGTAGCAGATGCGTCCAGTGAATTACCTGGCGTGCCTATCGGAATGGGAAGTTCAAGTCGCAGCGTTTGGAAGCGAAGCCTGAGGCAACGGCGCGGTCTCCGTAGAGATCCATGATGTGTAGTCAATCTGCAATCTGTGTGTGCTTCGCCTTCGAATTTTGAGTTTCACTTGCCATATACATATCAGGCCCTTCGAAATTGAGAATCTCTCTCGTCGTTGGACGATAGGTTGGCGTCAGATTGAGTTATTTTCGCGGAAGCAGTGTAATGGAGGTCTTCCTTGACTTCGTCATATTGGCGCGCTCGTCCGCGCCTTCCATTCGGGAGGCGCTCTATTAAACGCGCCATCGCGACGAGAGTTGAGGGTGCGTATATTTGTGGCTCCCGAGTAGCAATAATGAAGTACCTGATAACGCACTATAGCGAAGGTGTTTACGAGAGAGGTCCGCAGAAGGGATAGTTCGTCAGTTTCCAGGTTCTTTCTTCGCAGTGTGGCATGCATCGAGGCATACCTGCACGCAGTGCTTCGTGTATAATCATGCCTGCACCGGAAGGCCACCGCGACTCTGACCCTGCTGGGGCCTTTGCGGGATGGTTACACAACGTTGCAGGCACCCATCGCGGTAATCCGGGAATTCGATTGGCCCAAAGGACGCGCTAGTCGGAGGACTCGGGGAACGGTGTAATTTTGTAAGACGCCCCTTAGTACCTGCCTGCCATGACTTGAGTTCTGTGATCCAGCGTCAGCGCATGATAACGATGACAGGCTGCAGGCACTTGGCGGCCGTCATTGCACAGCACAGTCCGTCCAGACCCCTAAGCGCCTCTGGGCTTTGAATGAATACGGCGAGGCAATCAGCTGGGGTAGTTTACCGATATTTCTGCAGGCTGCCTGAGCCGGATTGCACAGAAATACATTTGCCTCCGGTGTTGGTGGAGGTATGATTGCAACATGGGCTGGACCTGGCCGATCAATCTCCGTCAGCAGCCTGATCGAGATCGAGATCTGACTTCGAAAGGCCGCTCCTTTTTGGGCACTGTAAATGATAATTTGTACCTTTCCCACGTGGATTTACGGCGTGTACCGATAAGCAAATCTAGACGTTTGTTTTCTACTTTCGTTCTGCACTGCAATGATCTTCAGAGCGCGTACTTATACCTGCGGGATATTTACGAGGAATGGTTCCCTCAAGGCAAAGTCTGCTTTCCCATTTCGCAGCGCATCCCATATTACTTGAGAGTCATGTCGACGTCGCGCTCAAAGGATGGTTCCTCTGCACCTTTCTACCTCGGGGAAGACCCAAACCGCTCGGCCGAAGGACCAGCTCACCTTCGGGAACGCTCGACACTTCCCTCTTCCCGTGACTCGCCCCCATCGAGTCCGGGAACTTCGGCCATTAACCCATTCTCACCTCCGGCGAGTGTCCGCAGCTTCAGCGTCGACCCCGCCAACACCTCCGTAACCCCTGGCGCCACTACCCCCGGCATAGCCTACAGTGACGCTATTGCCAACTACCCCTTCCCCGAAGTCCCTGCTCGTGGCGGGGTTTCGTTCTCCGCTCGCAACGATGTTCCTCGTACTCCCTCGTACTATGGCAGCCGCCCCGGCACCGGCGTCACCGGTGAGGGTCCGAGCCGGACCTCATCTGGCATCCGTCTGCGGGAATCGTTCGCGGCGCCTCCTGCCCGCACAATGACCATGTATTCCACCGTTACTACAGCTCCCGTTAAGAAGACGAAGCGCCTCCGCTCAACCCTGCTCGAGGACCCTTCCACACTCGAGAAGCCATGGGTTACCACGAAGGACCCCTATGCGCGTCTCGCTTACTTCATCACAGTAGGCATTGCATTCCTAGGTATTGCTGGGTCTGCTGTGCGGTGCTATTTCGGGTACAAAAGTGTGCCCATGATCAATGGTAACTTGTGCATGGTGCTCGACGAGGAATTCAACACCGATACCAACACTGTCCTCGGAGCAGGCGGAAATTGGTTCCGCGAGATCGAGCTGGGCGGATTTGGGTTAGCTTCGAGTCTGACTTTACGTAGCTATAATGCTGATCACCCATTTACAGCAATGGGGAGTTCGAAATGACCACGGACTCGACCAACAACTCCTATGTCCAGAACGGGTACCTTTACATCACGCCAACGCTCACCTCAGATATGATCGGATCCGATAACCTTTACAATGGCTACACATATAATTTGACAGACTGCACATATAACATCACCAACCCGTCCGCCTTGCCAAGCACCTCTACGACTGCGACATCCAACGACACAACGTTCGATGCTGCTGCATACTATGCCTCCTGTGGCGCAGTCAGCAACTCCACTCTTGGTACTATCATCAATCCCGTCCAGAGCGCAAGACTCAGCACGAGGAACAGCGCCAGTATCCGGTATGGCCGCGTCGAAGTTAGTGCGAAGCTGCCAAGAGGGTAAGTTCATTTCCCCCCATTTTTTGTGGAGTTGAACTGACAGTATTGTTTGACAGTGACTGGGTAAGAATCTTCCATTGATGCGAAAAGCATCCATAGTTACGTCGATATATTACAGCTCTGGCCCGCAATCTGGATGCTCCCAGTGAATAACACTTATGGCGCGTGGCCTCTCAGTGGCGAGATTGACATCATGGAATCACGTGGAAACCCCGCCAGCTACCCAGACCAGTACGTCCATTGATATTATCGTACCCGCTCTTTACTGACTTATCTGCACTCCTTTCCAAAGGGGCGTGAATTATGTCCGCGGATCACTCAATTGGGGTCCGCTCTCCTTCCTAAATGCCGTCTTCAAGACCTTTGGCTGGTGGACGCAACGGCGTTCAGATTACGCTCAAGGCTTCCACACCTACGTGCTCGAATGGACTCCGGAATTCCTCCGCATCTACGTCGATTCACGACTCCACTACATGCTCCAGCTCAGTTTCAACGAGCCTTTCTTCACTCGTGGAGATTTCCCGACAGTTGTACAGAATGGCACCCAGGACATTGTCCTCCAGAACCCTTGGGTAAACGGCACAAATGCCACGCCCTTCGATCAACGTAAGTCCGGGCTCATTTTTCTGTGTGGCCTCGACATTGAAGTGGTATCGATGTAGCATTCTACCTGATTCTGGACCTCGCAGTCGGTGGTACTAATGGCTGGTTCCCCGACAACGCGGGCGGGAAGCCCTGGTTAGACGGATCGAATAGTGCGTCTACCATGTTTCCTTTTCGTACACGAAGCTGACAGTGACTGTAGCTGCCATGCGCGACTTTGCACTTGCGCAGGACACTTGGTACTCAACGTGGGGCTCTGTAGAGGACAGATCTCTTGTCGTGTATGTGTGCTTGTTGATTTTCCAGGCCTTTGCATGAAACTAATCAAAGGATGTTCTACAGCGACTATGTTAAAATGTGGCAGCTATGCTGAACGATTCCTCTTGGTTTCCCCTCTAAAGGACTTGCATTGGAACTGGAACTGGAACTTGTAGCGCTGCGGAAGAGACGCTAATGGACAATAGACTATCATACATTCATGGATTGGATAAGTTCAATCACACGTTTTTGGCGTGTACATATACTGTAGCTGGCCTTCTTGTTTCTTCACGATGTATAAGATTACTTGATGATGATATCAATTCTATCTAATGACATCCACATCCAGCATCCAATGCTCAGCATTCGATGCTCAAGCTCTCAAGGTGTGAACACTGGGAGCACGTCCTCCAAGAACGCACCTCGCATAATCCAAAGCTGTGTGATACCATATCCGATGCGACCTGACTTTGGACGATCGACTGCTTGCATTCAGGCCTGGAGCTTGTGTATCAGCGCGCGCTCCAGGTACCACATCCTCCATGTGTAATGTACCACGTTATTTGCAGATGATCGATCGAACATCGCCTACATTCCGGTACCCAAGTTCTACCCGACAGTGTTCATTTTCCCAACAGCCACTCGCAAAGGCGGCCAGCCCGCCTCTACACTGCGCCGGGGTCGAGACGCATCAGGAACCGCAAACACTTATAACCTGTGAATGAAGAAGGGAGCCCATAATAGACGGAAGGCGGGGGGCGAGTCTCGACACGGAGCATGCTCAATCATCGCTTGTAGGTAAGCAGGCTGAGGCAGACGGCCCCGAAGATATTTATAGTCAGGGGTCGGGGTCAGCTCCCCACCGCCAATCCACAGCACGATGTTTCCCATGCTCTTTCTTGTTCTGCTTCCGCTCGACGCTGATGGGCTCCCGGCATCAAGGTAAGCTTTTCCGATGATAGAGACGCGCCGGAGGCACCATCACATCGATTCTCGGCCCTCAGCATCAGATCGCAGGGACCATGACGGTCTCCCCTGCAGCCAGCAGGCGTGGGAGGTCGTAGGAAGAACAAGGCACTAAGGGAAACCCCTTGTGTTTCGCTGAAGTTTCGTACTTCGTATTGGACAACTGTCAGTGGTGGGTTAACCCGGCTGCGTAGTGAATGTGGAGCTGACAATAGGAACTTGGGTCTTGCAGCACCGCGTGGGATTGACGTCGGAAGACCAACAACGAGAACGAGGCGACAGGAAACGGGGTGATTTGCCGATACACATGCCCAGGTTGGGTTGAATAGTCCCGTCCTGCATGTACAACTAAATGGAAGGCTTTCAGGCAATAAAGCCCTTTCGAGTTGGATCAGGGCCGTGCAGACGTCAGGTTTTCAATAGCTACATGTTCCACCCTTTGAGCGCAGTGCGCGCCATACCGCCATTTCAATCGCCGGTGCTAGTAGCACTTGACTCTGCTTCGCGCGATGGGTGCTCCTGACATAATAGATGGCTTCGCCGTTGTCAGGATGGCAAGAACGGGAGGGTAGTGCCCAACTCTGTGGCTCCGAGGAATAGAGAGGGCAGGAGGCAATGTTACGAAGCTCGAAGACACAGTTCAAACCGAGGCATGAAAATGGTTCCACTGGCCGCCCGTCTAGCAGTGCATGCTGATTCTTGAAAATTATTGTGACGTATTTCCGTACGCAGAGTGGAGCCAGCCACGGCGCCTCGGGTGAATCCGTTCAGTTTTGTAGTCTTGGTTAGCAGTAAACGCCCCCGCTTTGTTGCATCTCGCTAGTGTTGCTGTCGAAGCGAAGTCACCTCGAGGTAAACTCGCTTCGCTTCGGATATTTCTCAATTCGTGTAACTTCGAATTATCGAACTCTAACGAGGTGTGCACTTCGGTCACCTCGAGGTCTCGTTCGAACTAGCCAGTCACAAGCTGTCATTATCATCCAGGCTGCAATGAGCTCCTATTCATGCAGTACTGGTTATCTGCTGGTCTGGAGACTCGAGAAATGACAGCCGATTCCATTTCTACCTCGCTTAGACAGTTTTATACTCACTAGTGGCCTATTTCCGTGACTAAATTGCATTGTTTTTGCTCCCCCGTTGTGTTATATATAAGAACCCCGGTACTCGTGCACGACGTGGTACTGTCCTGTCCTCATGGATCTGCAAGAGACCTCCACACCTGCTTTCGCGTCCAGCCATGTCCAGTCAAATCCATGGCCTGCGCTGTCTGCAATTCCTCCACCGGCTCCATCATACTCGCACTCTGGTCAGACATACCAGCCGTCACCTTTGCTCACACCCACTGGCTCCTTCAATGACCTAAGGAACCTGCCCTCAGGCCCACCGACTCCTACTGGCACCTTCCCTCAGAATCTATCAGCAGCTCCCCCGCCGAATAATTACTATAACCACTCACAGTATCTGCCACACCCAGGCCCGGGTGGACCTCCCGGGCCTGGTCTGCCTAGTATGCAAGATGTGAATTTGCTACGTCAGATCTGGAGTCCAAATTGGCATCCTGGCGTTGACTACACGATGTCAGGTCAACTCGCACCTGGTCACACACTCCAGGACACTACCTCGCAAGTGATAAATGGACCGTCACGTTCAAACATCGATAAGCCGGCACGAAAGCGTAAGGCTGCGGGGACCGGTACGACGGGAAAGCGCCGCAAGACAAATGCTAGGTCAGCTGCAGTCCCTGACGCAGCCAACGTATGCGGGGTGGGCCCATCGGTTCCAAGGGCAGGTTCAAGTTTGGAATCAGACTCACCAGATGGTGCAGTCATCAATCATCCCTCGATTTCTGACCCTCTTATACTTTCTTCGACTCCTTCTGGCCCCCCGCCACTTGAATTTCACGCCACTGGTTCCACTTGTGATTCCGCACCAAAACGACCAGAACGACAGGCCACTAAGCTAGCTGCTACCGACGTTTGGTACTTCTTGTGGGCGGTTGATAGTGACGAGAGGCCTGAGACTTTCCCAGAAGATGCTCCGAGACTTTCAAAGAAGCCAAAGAGCAAGTTCGTAGCTTGCCGCCTATGTGCTGGCAAGTGAGTGTATCCTTCATTTCGACTACTGTTATGAAAATGCTGACTCACCGAATCTCAACGTAGCCAACATAATAGTACTTGGAAGGTGTGGAAGCAGGGTGATGGCATGACAACGTGCTATCGAGAACACATGAGAGATAAGCACGGTGATTTGTGGGAGAAAATCTGTAGAACGATGGGACTGAAGACTGCAGCAACAGACGCATCAGGAACTAGTCAGCATGACTTACAGAGGACTCCATTTACGATGGAAATGTTCTATCATCTTCTCATGAGGTGGGTGGCTGTTGATGATCAGGTACGAACGTGCATTATCGTGTCTTGCCAGGCGCTTATTGTATTCAACTCTCCAGTCGCTCAATGTTCTAGATTGCCCTGAGTTTCGAGACCTTTTGCTGTACCTTGGTAATGGCAAAATCGACGACAAGGACCTTCCCCATCGCACCAAGCTCACGCAAATGATCCTCGATGAATACCGAAAAGAATACCAGAAGATGAAGCTTGAGCTAAAGGTACGATAGTTTTAACTCTTCGACAAAGCTTACCCGCTGTGATAATTGATTCTCTTTCTTAGAACTCTTTAGGGCGTGTTTCCAACACAACAGATCTGTGGAGTGACCCTAATCGTGACAGCTTCATGGGCGTCACAGCTCACTTCATGATGCGAGACCAGAATGGGCACTTAGTTTATCGGGCTCATCTCCTTGCTTTCCGCTTTGTCGAAGGATCTCACGCTGGGGCACATCTCGGACAGGTATTCCTTGGACTTCTCGATGATGCTGAAATATCACACAAGGTAAGTGGCCCTTTATGGAGAACTAAACGATAATTATAATTCGACCTAGATTGGCCAGATCACTATGGACAATGCGTCAAATAACAACACACTTATGGAGGAAATCGAAGGCGAACTGACACTGCGGGGCATCCCGTTTGATCGTGATGGTAATCGGCTCCGGTATGTTGTGGTTGCGTGTCCAACAGAACAATCTAGAGTGCGGCTTATGAACTATCGATCTGCACAGATGCTTCCCACATGTGGTGAATCTTGCCTGTCAAGCAGTCCTCGCTGAACTGAAGAACAATCCCACTCGCCCGGTCATCAACTTACTCCAAGATCCCACCGATGTTAACATGCAAAATTCTCTCAAAACGTATGCGGCTGCCCTCGCCAATGATCCTGTTGGTAGATGTCGCGAGATTGTTGCTGCATGCCGGGTTTCAGGACAACGGAGGCATCGACTTAAAGCAGTAATCAAGGAGGGTAACGAGAAAGGTTATTGGAAAGGAAAACTGCCTGACGACGCAGAATTTTTGCCTGTACTCGAGTTACTTCGTGACTGTATCACTCGCTGGTCATCGACTGATCTAATGGTCGACCGTTTTCTTTTGTTGCATCCGGTATTGCACCTTTCGCATCAATACCTCTGCTAGAATTGAACGCTGACAATGGAATTGACTACAGGCAATCCACGCCTTTCTCGCCGAAACACTACACGCCGACATCACCCACCTCGACTTGACAGCTCAAGAACTTGCTGTCCTACGTGATATCCATCAGGTGCTCGAAATACCACGCTTCGCGCAGGAACTTCTGTCGGCTGAACGTACACCCACCCTCTCAATGGCGCTCCCCTCATATGAATTACTCATGAAACAATGGAAATGTCTACGCACCACAATTCCCGAGTTATCGCACTACATAGACATTGGGTTGGATAAAATTGATGAGTATACCCGCGAGGCACGGAAAACTCGCATTTACGCACTTGCAATGAGTAAGTCTCATGGTTTTTGGTTTTTATTATCTGTTTCATCTCCTACAGTCATCAATCCAAGCATAAAACTCGATTGGTTGACAGCCCATTGGAGTGAAGAGGATACGAAGAAGGCACGAAGCTGGATGCTGGACTCGGTGGGTTTTCAGTTGCCCTTTCTCCTCCCCGAAACTCACAATTAGCGGTGAACCCTGAAGATGACGGCTTACCGCACGCACAGCCGTAAATCCCAACCACGGTATTCCAATACACCCTCAATCTCTCGAACCCCACCAACCCCACCTTCCAATCATGCAGCGTTGGCACAAGCGCGTGGTTTTGGTCGCTTGGGTAGTGTCAATGCCACTGTCCGCCGTTCTACGTCGATCCACACCGTGGCCGCTTCGACACGTCCAGCCGCAAGTTTGATCCTTGATCCAAATGCTAACAATGGCCCCACCGAATTATCCCCCGAGCAACAAGCTGCGAAAGAGCTTGCAGAGGACAGGAAAGACGCCGAGCGTGAGCTGCAGCGTTATGAAGACGAGGGATTAATATCGGAAACAGCTGATAGGACAGCTGATATTGTCCGCTATTGGGAGGTAAGTTTTTTTTTCACTCAGAAGTCTACGTTGATTTGAGGCACCCCATTGATTATTGTTTTTTCTCGTCGAATAGCGAAAAGAGCATGTATTCCCGCTGCTTTTCCGCGTCGCTATGGACGTCTTACCTGCACAAGCATCCTCTGTTCCCTCCGAGCGCATATTTTCGTCATCCAAAGAAACTTGCACCCTTCGTCGCAACAAACTCTCAGCTCCGGTGATGGAAGCTCTCCAAATCCTCAAGTACGTTTTCAAGCAGGATCGATTAAACTTTACAGGTGATCTTGTTGCTGTGCCCGAAGACTATGCAATATCTGGGCCTGTAACCGAGAGGACAGTGGACGAGCTAATGGCTGCAGGGAAAATTTCCGAGCTCGAGGAGCTCTTTAGGAATGCAGTGGAAAGCGCAGATTACTACCCGCCGTACTCTACCGCTGCTTCGTACTGAATATTGTCATGTAATGTACATTCCTTCGCATTCTTTGCTTTCACCAACGGTATCCTCTGATTGGCTGGAAACGTCGGACCGGTTTTCTCCGACTTCGTATTTACTTCGAGAGGTGATCGAGGTGAAGTTCGATATACTTCGTATCATCGAAGTGGTTCGAATTCTGCACCATATTTTACTTCGATTCGCTTCGGTTCACCTCGCGGCAACACTAGGTGGGCTAACTTACAGCTGTTTCCGAAAACCTTGTCCCGCGTGTCCAAATGCAGTTTTTAACTCAGAAAATTCAAACAATTCAAGAAATTCAGAAAAAGCGACAAACGCCTGCTGTCTAGTGCTGTTGGCAGAAGGCTGCCAATTCGCCATTGGCAATTGCCAACCCGGCAATTGCCGGCAGTAGCTCGAGGGGTCGGGCAGAACTTGGCAGATATACTATACCATAGCAGTAGTCGAACAGAAAATGAGCGAAGTGACATATATTGAATGGCATGATTCCCCACTCTCCGAACCACGACAATACTCATGGCCTCAACTTCCAAAAATCCCAAGGGCAGACCCCCTGCCAAAATTCTTACTGACCACTTTAAACAGCTGGATAAGGTCGACAATAAATCAAACCGTTGGTATTACGAATGCAACTACTGTGGATCAAACCCTCCGGGGGGCGCCCGCATCGAAGGCCGTGACAACAAACCCATCAAACACCTTATCGATCCTAAAAAATGCCCCAATGCTCCCCAGTCTGTCCGAAATGTCGCTCGTACCTACCTTGCAGCCAAAAGCAGCGACGTTCTTCTGCCGGAAATGATATCAGAAGCCGCGGCGTCTCCATCGACTGACGACGGCGCCATTGTTACGGCGCCAAAGCGCCAAAGAGGGACACTGCTTGGGTTTGCAGACGTTGCCCTCACGCCGGCACAGCAGGACCGCGCGAATGTCAAATTATTCCGGTGAGTTACTTCATATGATGTGTCGTGCAGATAAAAATAACTCACCGTGTCCCAGCGCCATTGTTCATGCCAATATACCGTTTTCAGTGGTGGAAAACTGGTATTTTCGCAATTTCCTGGACGAAATACGGCCGTCGTACAATGCTCCGTCCCGCTATGTCATCTCGCACTCGATAATGGATGCAGAGGTCTGTAGAGTCCAGATCGAGGAAATTTCCCGCTTGAAGGAGAGAAAACGGCTTACCTACTTGATGGATGGGTGGGAGGACAAGCTGAAACGAAGCTTATATGGCTCTGTTGCTGCAGAAGTCAACCAATATCCGGTTGTTCTGAGCCTTGAAGATATGTCTGGCCATCGAGGGTCAGCCGAAAAGCTAGTTGAGACTTCAGTGAGAGCTCTCCAGACAATGGAGGTGGAAGATGCTCGAAACTTCATTGCCTCGACCACGGATAATCCTACCGTCATGCAGGCGTTCCGAAAAAAGTTTCAGGAAAAATTTTACTGGATTCTCGTAAGCCTCCCCATGAACTGCGAGATCGAAATAAAGGTGCTCACATATTTCACGCAGACATTCCCGTGCTTCTTACATGGGCTGAATACCATCATCGGCGAGATTTGTTCTCATCCATGGATGAAGAAGAATGTCGCAAAAGCAACTCGCATTGTCACCTTTTTCAATGGATCACACTACTGGGGGGGGCAGCTCAAAGAGCAAGCTGCAAAAGATAAGGTTACACGAACTTTGAAGCAAAACTGCGAGTCTCGATGGTATGCGCTTGTTTTGCAGGCGGTCAGTGTGAAGGAACACAGGTACGAATAAAGCTGACACACCCAAATTCACTTACCAATTACTCTCGAAAGGCAACCGCTTTCGGTGATCTGCGTTCGACCTGATGCACAGAAGAAGATCCAAGGGCTCTCGCCTGTTGCACAAGACATTGTTGGCACTGTTCTACGAGACGAGGAATTTTGGCCTGCTATCGATCAGCTAATCAAGACCGTAAAACCAGTTGTTGACACAATTGGAAACTGCGAATCTCGTGAGGCATCATTAGCTTCGTGCATGCTCGAATTCATCCGCTGTCACGCACCAAAAGTGTTTGGTAGCGAGAACATTGA
>MU266815.1:0-12771 GCA_021014945.1 Leucogyrophana mollusca | reverse complement strand
ATTGTATTACAGTGTAAGGATAAATAATACCTGTGCCATAGTGGAATTCGGCTGGAATGGTCAGGTATTTTTTTGACAGTACGACAAGTCAATTACTTCGAGCCCTAATGATTGGATGAGCCATGTAACTACTCTGCCACCGCCCAGATGAATTGTGCTCGTTTCGAGTGCCATATACTAACTTACAAAATCCACACAGAATTTAATCTCAATCAAAGTACTTGGAAGATTTGCTGTCAGCTTACATCGAATGTCCAAGGGTATGTATTTGTTTATCATGACCAGTAAATCCTGATTTATAATGCAGTTTGTATAAGGGCATACCGAGGACAAACCGATTTCATGATGAACTTTGCCTGGACAGTCCGAGGTGCCTCCCATGGTCGACGATGTGGATAACCAGGGATCCTTTAAGATGTTCGACGCAGGGTGGATTTTACCATCTGGCCAAAGACGTGGAGGGCGACAACCTGTGGAGAGGCTGCCCCTCCCAAAGAAAATGCGCCTGGGTTAGCGTTGACTTTTTTCTACGGTATTGTTCCGGCTCATCGTTATGTCTCTGAGCAGATCGTGGGGTGTCCAAACTGTCCGCTTTTAGTACACTTGCATCTGAGAACCAGATCTTAGAAACAACGCCGCAATTCGAAGATGCGGCGGGGCCATCTGGTTTGTCTGCATCGGAGAAGGGAGATGTGGCAATGGACGTTGATGTTCCTCCGGATCATGAGGCCCAAACATCCACAAGCACAAACATTATACGACCGGATGACCAACCCCTCCCATCGATCACTATTCCCAACGCGAAGATAATCTCTGAACATGGTCGTTTGGTCATTGAAGAACTTGACACGCCAGCTACACGTAGGGAAAAGGCTCGGCTTCGCAAGGCAGAAAAACTGCGTGAAGCTGCCCAGGCTCTGGCCCCTGCTTCCCAGCTTCCGTCCACGGAAAATGTTACTAGTATATTGAGAGAAGACGAATCGGATCTCAGCTCTCTGAGCGATTTAGAGAGCGAAGAGGGACATGACGCCGAGAAACCGGAAAATGAGGCCGACAGCGCCAATAAAGAATATTCCAGCGTCGTCCCACCAACCGCCGATGGTCTGGTTTCGAACCCATCCACCGAGCCAGGTGTTATTGTGCTTGACAAGGGCAAAAAGCTGGAGGGTGGGACGTTGGGTAGGTCGACGATAACACTTGATTGTAATGCTCTAATGGTTTTTTATGTCTTCGTACCCCCAAAAAGTTTGGGCTAAAGCTGGCGAGTTTTCTCGCACCTGAACTGCTACAGCTCCTAACTATTGGCTTTCGCAGATACGTACCCATGGTGGCCAGCGGTGGTCTACGAGCCTGACGATCCCCGCGTACCCAAAGTTGTACTGAAGCAACAAGAGATAAAACGCAGAACCGAAGACGGGCCGTTACACCTTGTGCAGTTTTACGACAAGCTGTCTCAGTGGTGCGTCCGAACTATGGCGAGTTTTTGTTCCTGCGTCATTCATTCCTGCCCAGGCAATGGTTCGAGACGAGCAAGCTGCTACATCTCGGAGAGGACGAAGGTAAGTGTGATGCTTCAATCTCTTAGATAGTGTTCAACCGTGTTGCAGCTTTGGATAAGGAGATGATAGCAACTACATCAAAGAGGCAGCGCTGGAAGACGAAAACTATGAGAAAGGATTGCCAGGAGGCTTACTAGTGCGTCTTCTCGTTCCGTGCACACAATACCCAGAATATTCATGCCCTTGGTAGCCGGGCAAAGGCCGAAATGGAGACGGAAGAGACGGGTGACGAGGCTCCTGCACAAGAGGCCCCCGTTTCCGCATAATCAAATTATTTAAATCCCGGGTATATTATATATATATGGATCCTCCACAATTACATCGTCTCTTCCCCGTCATCAGTGTGTGTTTCTTCTTCACACATTTCGAGTAGGACCTGTTCGTGGCGTAGGGACCTGTCACGACTCTTCCTCCAGTCTGGGCTTCGGACATGTAGGGATCCACCGCTATCCGAGACCCCGCCAGCTCCCTTGGCATTTCTCCTTTCTCTCTCCTCATGCCACCATCTAGTCACGTCCATCTCCACTTCGTCTGCCTGCCAATCCCTGGGGTCACCATCTACCCAACTTTGCTGTCCACTGACAGGCGCGAAGATTAACGAAGGGGTTGGTGATATTCGGCCTGTCGTACGGCCTGTCTCGAGTCCGCCGTCTGGGGAGACCTGACTCCGGTCACCAAATTCACGTATGCGGAGTACAATGCGTGCAGTAAGGAGTGAATGGATCACACGGACCGGTCTGTACCGTGAATGGAGAGTCGAAATTCAAGCATGAGCAAGAGCGGGAAGGGTTCCGGAGACCGTACACAGTCAGAGTCGAGCCAAATGACGAAAACAGTTGGCAACTTACGCAACAAATAATAAATAAAGATCTGGCTACAGAGCGACTCTGGTTAATGCAAGCTCACGGAACGGAGCGAATATGACCACGTACTGGCTGAGTAGCAATAATAAGAAGATTTATTATCGACAACGCTACGAGTCCAGAGACAGTCAATGTCACATTCAACTACGTGATGGATCCTCTACGAAAAAAACCCACCCCATAAGTTGATGTAATACGCGATCCCTGACCGTTGCGAAAGGTTAGTCAGTGAACTTCCCACTACATATCCGCGTAGGCTCACCGTCTCGCAAAATAACCTTGTATAACGTGAGCCCCGGATTTTTTTTGTCTGCGTATCGCCAATATTTGCACGCAATACTAGCGCAGAGGGGATGCGCTTACAATTTTTGACCGCTTTGATAACCATCAGCATCAACACCCCTATTTCGTGTAACAGATCAGCTATGGAGGCAATAGCAGACGGAGCGAATGTTTTACCTAGTTCCATTACCATTAACAAAACCCAATCAATCGCAACAAGAGCATTATTGTGAATGGTCATACACCCTACTATACTTGGCGTTGGAGGGAGCGCATCTGGAGGAGATGGTCAGTTAGGTTAAATTCCGACGACAAAGGTTGTCGATGGAGTTACAGGTGATAGAGCGACTGAATCGCAATGTAGCCCACCATGTCGGAGTGGTGAGCACAAAGAGGTAGATTATAAGGCCCACCCCAATTGAGCGCCTTCGCTCCCAGACAGCTGTGGATTGACTGAGCGTTTCGGAACACGAATGGTATAGTCGCGCATTACCCCAGGTGCGAATCATGAGGACCACTTCTGACATCCCCATACCGACAGTGTACATCCCTACCAAGGATAGAAAGGTGTAAGAAGTTATCGTTAATGAGGTCAAGGAGGGCGGAATTTTACAGCAATTGGAGACCATGAGAATATGGCAAGTCTCTGCATCCAGACCAGGCGCCAGAATACCTGGAAATTCAAACAAAGTAAGACGCAAGGAATCACGAGTTGAATACCCAATAGTGTACACACGGGTTAACACGACAACTGCCTCGATGAATGGGAGGTATCGCGTAAGCAAATACAGCCATTTGACAATGCTCCAATGGGCGTGCCATATATATTTAATTTCGAGGTCAAGAGTCAAAAGGTAATCATATGCCTTCGGTGGGGGTTTCGTCAGTATAGCAGCGGTTCGAAAATGGATCACCCACCAGAATGGCGAGGCTGACTACTGCTCAATGGAAAGAAATGAGCGGAGAACTACTGTGATACCAGAATTCTGACCTGATGTGCACTTGGGATCGTCGGTCAACAAAAACAAATGTTATAAGAGACTGGATTCGCTCACTGTGTTTAGTTGCAAAGCATACACAGCTCGAAGAGTCCCAGCATCGACATACACCTCCCCGTTGCTCAGGTCGCTGCTCATACCACGTCGGGAGGAACAAGATTTAAAGCGTCATGGCATCGATAAAACATCAAGCACATATATTACGGTCACTGGCTGGGGCGATTGGTTTGCGCCGGATTTCTGGAACCTGTCAGTGTCAAAACATGGCACCGAGGTCTCCAGTACTTATGGAACATATGACATTGACAACCAATAGATTTCATCAGCGATTTAGGGACAGGTGGGTATTGCATTATAAGATTTTGCCAGGGATTACAAGATCCTTGTCATTTTCGAAAAATGCACCCGTTCACAGTTTGTAAAACCATGTAATGGATTATCCACCTGTCCTCGGTTCAGTGATGTTAGCGGCATCGTCAGCAGCCACCAGCTACTAGGCCCAAATGAAGTTTTACGGCAGCTGGGACGGCAGGCCTTTTTCATGTGGGGCCGCTCCGATGGCAACGTGCAGCACTCTGAAGAGACTCGTTGGCAATTGCCACTCCATGCATGAGAAGACACCAGCACCGGAGTATTTTGGCCAACATTGGACTTTAAGGCAGAACTTCAGGGTCGAGATCCACAATGATCCGTGACTCCCTCAACCAAGGATCATGCCATACCGTTCTGGTTCACAGATGAAGCTAGTCAAAGCTGGCTCTCTATCTCCACCGGCTGCAGAAATGCATGCATAAGTGAAGGGTCAACAGATAATTGAGGTCATCTCTCCACGCTGTTCCTTCGCTACCAGGAAGGTCGCGTTGGGTATTCAACGACCCCAATTCACCGAAAAGTACTATCGAGAGATAAGGAAGAACGATAGACGTCAGAGGCTCGAACAGTTATGGTGGCCGAGGTAATATCTTCAAAATGCTGGAGGATAACAAAGCGGCTTGTGTGTCGCCCAGGCTTCTCTTTGATGAGCGGCACCACACTGTCGGTGGTTCAGTCAATGCACCACCGTCAGAGTGTTCAGGGCTATAAGACGACCTACGTATACAGCAGTCTTGCATCTGCAAAAAAAGACGAGTCAGAAACAGTGACCAAACTACGGCGGTCCGGATGATGACACACCTTGAACACTGCATCAGCTCCGAGCCACCAGACTGGACACGACGACTGCAGTTGGCCCCGCATTGATCAAGAGGCTGCTCCAGCATGGACTTGATGCTTCGAGACATTTGTTGAATCATACTGGGGCGGCTACACATCAGCACTTACGCGATTAGATTGAATGAACTCCATACAAGTCCCCTGTGAACGTGCCCAAACAACGTTCGGACGTCTCGGAGGCCAGCCGGCCAGCATATGCGCGCCGCCATCGCCTAAATTTTGGGAGAAGCTTGGCTTGATCTTCGGCACTCACAGAAGCTGCACCTTGAAACACCAGAAGCGTTGACAGTAATTGACACATTTCGCCGACGACATCCGCGTCTGTTGTATCCGTCTCTGCGTTGGCAATACGGCCAGCGACAAGAGAGGCCAGGTCACTACCTGCTTCTGTCCTCTGGAAGCGGACAAAATACGAGCTATTAGGTATGCTCAGTCAACAAATTAAATTGGGGTGAGCTAATCGTACGTGTGAGCGATGACATTTAGCATGGTCATCGACGAGTTCGTTGGGGTGGCTTTTTCCCTGTATAAAGTAACCAGATCAGGTAGATATTTCGCTGCAAATTCGCTAAAGAAGCGTCAGCTATGTTCAGATAGGTTTGACTGGTCGACCATACTAGTAGACCTTTTCGGTCTGTGTTGATGGGGTCGCCTGAAGTACGCCAAGCTGAGAGAAAGGGTGCCGCTCAAATCTTTGATGGAATCTCAGCTACGTGTGAGAGGACTATACCTGCTGCTTAAGTCTTGCAGTTCTGACCGAATCGTCTATATCCGTTTGATCGCCTATCAATCCACAGTGCCCTGCCAAAGATTCAGGAGTGATGTTCATGATTGCCTGGAGGGCTTCCGGCGATACAACGTTCATATCGAGGGATCGTGCCGATTCAGATGCAAAGCGGTAGCCAACAGATGAAGGCTCTTCCGAGCTTTGGGAAATGAACTTGACAGTACGCAGCACGTTTTGCGTAATGAATGAGTAAGCGAGATGGCAATAACGCGTCGCACACGCGTGACGTCACGTGTTACCGTCTGCCTAAGACAGCTGAGCAATCAGCAGCGCTTACGACGACGACCAGTTAGAAATATGGGCAAATGATATTATTGTCCAGTCTAGTTCCTATTCTCTCCTCTCGACGTCCAGCATGGCTTCTTCTGAGTCGGAGCCCAACATATCCCTCCATGTTACGTTTCGCGGAGCCACCCACGAGGTCAACCTACTACCTGATGCCTCAATCTCCACCCTACATGCTCGATTGGAGGCTTTAACTTCAGTTCCGCCTTCTCTGCAGAAATTGCTGTACAGAGGAAAGAGGATTCAGCGCCAATCTGAGGATATTACCCTCATTCAGGCAGGCCTCAGAGATGGCATCAAAGTGCAGATGCTTGGTTCTACGGGACAAGAGCTCGAAACCCTGAATGCGGCCGAATCGGAGTACCAGAGGAAAGAGCGCATATTGCGCGAAAGGGCGTTGAAACCTCATGCAAAGGTACGCTCTCGCGCTCTACCCGTGAACCGTTTGCACTGGTACTGACGTCCGACTGACAGCTACGCTCGACCGGGATGTCCAGCGTAGCGTCCACCCAGTACAGATTCCATCGCATCGAACCTCTACAGCATCTGCCAAGTCCAGATACAGCCCTCTCGCGTCTAACCACCCTCTCCAATGACCCAGCCATCCGCCACGTCATGCAGAATCACAAGTTCTCCGTTGGCGTCCTAACCGAGCTCGCGCCGCACGAAAATCCCGAACTTTTGGGGCTCAACGTCAATGCCGGACAGGCTATAAAGCTTCGTTTGCGTACGGACGCGTATGATGGATTCCGACCGTATTTAGAGGTCAGGCGTGTGCTCTGTCATGAGCTGGCGCACAATGTCCACGGAGATCACGACAACAATGTGCGCGCGTCCTCTGAGTCTCATGCGCTGTAATATTACTGATCGAGGGTGCCGATTTGATAGTTCAAGGAGCTAAATTCGAAGCTCAACAGAGAAGTCGCCGAATTCGAGGCAGCGGCCGCTAATGGCACCCATTATCTCTCGGATGCAGTCCAAGGCGCATACAAACCCTCTTCGAATGAAGAAGCAGAGGCACTTGTTCATGTATTGGGCGGTTCAGGGAGTGGATCGGGAGATAGTTTGGAGGATCGCCGACGAAGGGCCTTGGAGGCTGCGACGGCGCGATTACGAAAGCAAGAGGAAGAGCTGGAGCAAAGTTGTGGGACAACGAAGCCATCGAATAATGTCTAATCATTACAGAGCTTGGATTATTGTCTGTATTACCTTGATATCCTATCCATCCATTGTACTGATGGTCTCAGGTACCCAAGACTTGTACCATATCACAGAGTCTTCTCGTCCATTGAGGGTTGCGAATCGACAGCCGTGAGGTTCGAAATCGGCCCATGAAACCATCGCCGGGCCGAGACGACCCAGTACAGCGATGCGAACACGAACATCCCCACTATGACGACGACTGCGTAGTCTGGCGTCCCATATTTATCAGTGTCTCCAGTGTCCAGAAACGCGAACGGAGCTTACTCATGCCAGGGGCCCTCACGGCCTGCGCGGTCGGGAATAAGAGCAAGACAACCATGAACGCAACCCACGAGACTGACACGATCCCAATGGGCATATACCACCAGCCTAAGTGGAACGGTCCGGGAACAAACTTGCTCCTCCCCGACGTGATACGCAGAAATATGGGAGCTGCATAGGAGATATACTGGATCATTGGACTTAGATACGACTCTGGGGCGAGCTGTTTTCAACTCACCAGCCCTATAACAGATGCACTTCATTGGTAGAGTACGGTGATCAGATCGACCATCCTCCCAGACAGTCGGATGTGACCTACCCAGCAAGCGACGACAGTGCCGCAGCAGAAAATCCGAGCAGACCACATGCAGCGGCCCCTGCCATGACAAACCACACAGCATTGACGGGCGTCCGCGTGTGGGGGTTCATCTGCTTCCACCACCGCGATCCAGGCAGCGCATTGTCCCGTGCAAACGCAAAGACAACTCGAGAGGCATCGACCCCCTGAGCAGCCCCAGTCACCACCTGAGTTTCAGAGTCACAATTAGTGATAGTAAAGAGGATGCATCGTCAGCGACGGACCTGAACGACGATCGTGACACTCCAGATCGCCAACATCCCCCTCTTGCCCAGGACATCGAGATACAGCTGACCCATAGTCAAGGCAAAGTCCGACTTGAGGATCTCCGCGGGGGAGCTGGTTGCGAACGACGCAGCAATGTATAAAAATAGGCCGAGGATCTCTGTGCCTGCGACACCTGCGATAATCGCTATCGGAGCGGTGCGCGCTGCGCCATTTGTCTCTTCCGAGATGTGAGCAGCCGAGTCATCTGTAGCATTCGTCAGTACGGTGGTGGCCTATAAGCTCATACAGTACAGGTACGAACAACCAGTAAGTGTCCACATGGGAGCTGTAAACGCCATGCAGAAAGCCCAACCATCTGTGTGATGTCAATACGTATTCAACAAGTAGAGATGGATGTTGCGGCGTACTACTCTTCCATCCAGTGTTATTCTCAAATAAAGCAAAGGCGTCTTTCGCAGACACACCATTACCACGGGAACAGATCATAAGGGCGATGAACGCCGCGACTGTCGCACCCACTACGTCGCTGTATCAGTCTCACTTAGGCAAGATAAGAGATGCGACACTAACTATTGACTGCAGCATAGAACAGATTAACACGCGCCAAGATTTGTGTTGCAGCGGAGCATATGATGCCGTGGCTAAACAAGATGGCCAAGAGGATCCCATACGTTGCTCCCTTGCTAGGGACGATGGCGCCGTCAGAACCCACCGTGATAGCCGTGGTGATCATCTGCGCGCTGGAAGATGTATAGTGAGTCAATTTTGCCATGGGACGTCCTGCTGGGGCTTACCATCCATAATCGATCGAGCACACGAGACTAACTTGACCAGTAACATTTGCCCAGCCCGTGATCCAGCTCGCCAAAGCGGAATATTCAGGGGGTGCTAACTTGGCCGACCAGTAGTACAGCCCAGCGCTCGTCCTCAAAGTTTAATACATGAGAACCATCTGGGCACAAGAAGCAAGAGGGGGTATTTACGGCATAGAAGAGACGAGCTCCGCTAAGGAGGCAGCGACAGCCATGACGAAGAAGCTCGGGATCAGCCAGCCCCAAATCATCCCTACGTGCCCGCCTGCGTAAAGTTAAGAGGACGCAACGATCTAGCGATACCGGAGTGTATACCTGCAGCAACAGGGAACTCGTAGGTGCCTGCAACAGAAGCAACTACACCCATAATAGAAAAGGCGAATGCTACTGTCTCCATCAACTAGAAGATTGCATCGTGACTCGGGTCAGTACACCGCACGATAGAAGAATGACAACCCTGACTGAAAACTCTCTGCTGAACTCGCTCTTGTAGCCGAGTTCCGCAAGTAGCACATCGTCTGCGTTTTGTGTTGTGACCACAGTAGAGTCCCCCTTTGGGACTGAGGAGTGCACAGAGGTATCTTCCTTGTCGGCTTGAGACATCTCTCAGAAGATGGGAGAACTTGAAGGTCCAAGGGAGGTATGTTTTCTGCTACCTCTGGCCATCAAAGAAGACTGCCGGGCGCCAGGTATACTCCCTCAATCAATTTCAAAGATAAGAGCAGCCTGGCAGAAAGGTCACGAGAGGCCGCCGATGACCACTGTGCAACGGGCTATTGAAATGGGCAGCCGACCTTATCATCTCTCGGCCAGGGAATTCGAAGCCATGGAAAGGTCAGTTGACTACGCGGTCGGCCGGACTTGGAGTGAACGATATCAGACACGGAGCATCATAATCTTGCGTTATCAAGGGATCCTAGGTTGGCACGATAGCGGACATTCACGGCAGAAGACCGAAGTACTGACGGACGAGTATCGTGGTGGCAACTTGAAAAGATGGTGGACTAGGGGTGGCACATATTGACCATGCTTGGCCAATACACACTACAGGAAACGGCTCATAACGGCCGACTAGCTCAGTTGGTTAGAGCGTCGTGCTAATACCACAAGGTGTACGCGAAGGTCTTGGGTTCGATCCCCACGTTGGCCATTTATTTTGCCCTTTCCGCCGTAGGACATAATTTTTTCTACCGACAATCAGTTCAGGATCGCGGCTACAATGCAGTACCAGTGCTCAAGCGACCACAATGTTGTGGGAGTGACCGGAGTCTCATGTGGGCAATCGCTGCGTAGGAAATGTCATTCAGAAACCAAAATCATGTGAATGACTAGGTCCAGTATGGAATCGGAATCCGCCGCCCCCTCCAAAAGTCCCTCCTCCCCCTCCAAACGGTCCCCCACCACCCTGGAATTGAGCGAATACCTCTGCTATATCTGCCGGGTTCATACCAAACCCACCCATCCCTTGTCCGTCGCTCTGCCCGTCTTCGTCTTCGCCCATGTCGTACCGCTCGCGTCGCTGAGGATCGGACAATACGGCATACGCTTCGGATGCAAGCTTAAATTTCTCTTCGTCCCCACCCTTAGGAAAAGGAGGTCAAGTGTGAGCAGGAGAGGACGCAGGTGAACTAGAAGAGCGATCAGTCTGACCTTGTCTGGGTGGTGCTTCAAACTTTCTTTCCGGTATGCCTTCTTGATCTCCGCGTCCGTGCAGTCTCTTGCAACACCTGATACCGTCATGAATATAATGATCTTTTTTACCTCCGATTTCAAAAATGAGCACACACCAAGAATCTTGTAATAATCCTTCGTTTTGCTTCGTTTTAGTGCAGCTTCCGCTTTCCTCAACTCTGTTCTCAGTGACCGCACATCGGCGTCATTCCCGTCGAAATCGGCTTGCTCCATTGACGACTTGAAATCCGCAATTGCTGCATCATACTTCTCTAGGTGGAGGTTGATGCGCGCACGCGTGCGGAGGGCCTTGAACGAGGTTGGGTAAAGAGCAAGTGAAGATTCGGTATCGGAGAGGGCCTCGTCATACCGCTCAAGCTGGGTGGAGGTTAGATAGCGAGCCTAAAACGAAGAAGAAGAAATAATACCTTGACCAGGGTCGTGGCACGATTCGATAGCAGAGTAGCGCGGATCTGCCCACCCTTGCCTTCTTCTTCCGCTTCGCCTATTCGCTGGCCAGGATGTCAATAAGTCGGGATTCGGTCTCAAGCACGCTGTCAGGAGCGCAAACTTACATCTATAGTCTCTGTGTACTTGTCTATGGCTTCCTGGAGGTTGCCGCTCTTGAACGCCGTGTTACCTTCTTCCTTCAATCTTTCTACGTCTTTTATACGCTTCCGTAGGCGCTGGGCGGATTCGTGTCCCGGATCGAGTCGTAGGGCGGATTGCACATGCTGAGTAGCCTGAGGCAATTTTCCCGAGAGGAAGAGAACCAATCCTCGCAAAGTGAGCGCCTCAGGTGAGTTTCCATCAAGCCGTAGAGCATCGCTGGACAAGGCAGAGCAAATAACATAAGCCAATACGCTCGAACTTTGTACACCCGCACTGAGGGCACCAAAAGAATAACAAACTTTGCGGAAGTGTTAGCAGCATCCCAATTCCCTCGTGCAAGGTCGAGCTCCACCCGCCACAAGCGCCATTGAGTGGGTATCTCATTGCCTTCGGCTTCAATACTTTGTAGACATTTGTCCAGAGCCAGTCGCGCCATTCCCCACTCCTTTCTGCCCTTTGCGGCTTCGAAATTGCGTAAATGTGCTTCGAGTTCCAATACTTTTTCTTGCATTTGCAACGCGGCGGTGTTGGAAGTTTCAAGGGCGATCACGGTGCGCAGGGAAGACAACGCAGGCTGAGTAGAGCCGAGCGCGAATTGACATCGGGCCAAACGGATGAGGGTCTTTGAAGAGGGGGATGCTGATTGGAGAGTGGCTGCTTGCTGACAGTCGGAAAGTGCTGGTCGGAAGCGCTTCAACGCTATATAAGAGGCCGCGCGATTAGTGAGATATGATGGCTCAGAGGGGTCCATCCCTGGTCACCGTCGATCAGCACACATACCGGCGCGTATAACGCAAGCGCACCAATAGCTTTGGAATACAGGTCGATAGCCTCGCCATATCGCTTGGCTTTGAAGGCTACGTTACCCTGTTCTTTTACTGTGTCTGCGGATGCAGGTGGCGGTGATTCTTTTGCCAGTGGGGGATCTGGAGCCGGGGTAGGGGATGAGGGTGGCAGCGGTGAGGTAGGCGCGGACTGCGATGGGCTCCCAGTGGATAACGGCGAATGTGATGGCTCCCTAAAACTTATGTGAGCGAGCACCCGATCGCAAAGAGACTGGACGCACGGTGCGCCATTGGCCTGAGCCTGCTTTTTCTTTGCCTGTGTCTTCTTCTTGTTAGTCATGTTGCGATAAACAGCAAGGATCGGAGTCAAGGATATCGGCAACTTCAGTATATACACGGCAGGGTGGTTGATCTTGGGCTTTGAGGGCTTCCGGCGGTGAAAGGGCAGCCTGGCAAGAAATTTGAGGTCGCACAAGACTCGAGTCTGAGGTAAAAGGTTGGCAGGAAGGTGCGTGCCACAGTGGGTAACCGAGCCACGTGCGTGTCTACACCAGTCTCCGGGTGTACATCAGGAAATCCGTGAGGTTATGATTATCCCTTAGCTAGGCTTATCTATGCCAGCAGCCCCACCAGAAATATCATTCTGATAAACCAACCGGTCAGTGGAGCTATTTTCCGCCAGCCATTATGAAATCCCAAAACATCCATCTGGATTACAACCAAATAAACTAAGCGTAATTTAGATATGACTTGTTAAGGACATTACTGAAAGAGGTTGTTTGCCAGGCCCACCAAACGTTAGCTTCAATTACATTGGCCGCTGGGGCTGGGTGCGTCAACCAGGCCTTCATGGCT
>MU266814.1:0-12792 GCA_021014945.1 Leucogyrophana mollusca | reverse complement strand
CCGGTTGTGTTGCGGAGTTTGTATGAGCCGGGCAAGCCGCGTCAACTGTAGACGTAGTCTTGCGGAGTTGGAAAATCGGCTGGAATCGAGCCTAGCTAAGGAAGATAAATAGATTGGATAGAGTTAGTGTGACAAGACATTGAATGGGACTTTGCTTTCGATGAGCCTTCGGTGCGACGCTTTGGGTTCAATGGGTTCGGTACTGACTCGGTGATTTGGACGCGTACGGGATACATGGCGTATTTATAATACGAAATCAAAGCACAGAAGAATATAAAAGAGAACGGTTACGGCGTACAATGGATGCTGAGGTCAAAGCGTCAAGGAAAGAACATAGCGTACAAAAAAGATCAAGAGATCACAGAGCGAGACATAAGTGAAAATATCAAGATTGTGTCGGCAAGTGACACGACGGCGATCGTCCAAGGGAGGCGTTGCATCGAGTTGATGGTGTTGGTTTGGTGTGGCGCGTCGCCTGATCGCTGGGCTCATTGGTGGGTTCAGGATTGGAACCGCCGGATATGGTAGGCGGTAACTACTAGGCAAACGGATTGACTAATGATCCCCGCAGAGAACTGAAGAATCTGTCGAAGAGGCGCATGAGCCCATTCCGATCATTAGACTGCAAATCGATTTAGAACGCTATCTCCGAGGCCGTGATAAATGAGCGACTTACCGCTCTCGCAAGGGCGTGCGGAGTGTCGGCCTAGAAAGGGTAGTGTCAATACGAAGATAAATGACTATTGGTACACGAACCCTCACCTGCAAGGCACCGATTTGCGTTGGTTGGTTGGATGCTCGGTAGTCAGCAATGGCTGCCTCCACATCCCAAATTTCGATATCCTTCTCGAAGGTGCTCGCGATGAGCTTGCCGTCTGGTGAGAAGGCCCAAAATCGACGGGGGGTAGAAAACCCAAGGGGATTGGCGATGCACTCGCCGGTAGTAACATCCGAAATGCAGACGGTAGAGTATGCTGAGCAACTAGCAATCCTCCTTCCGTCTGGCGACAATGCAACATAGATGCCGGGGCTTTCGTGGTCCACTGAAGAGCCCGGGATTCGGCGCCCGTCCCGCGCATCTGCGATCCAAATCCTTCCGTCCCCTATGCATACGAGTTGCTGATCATCACGAGAGAATATACAGTGGCATGGAGAACCTTCCACTTGGAAAGGCTTCACACTGAGCCGTCCAGTCACGGCGTCCCATACGCGCAATGTTGCATCTTCCGAGTATGTAGCAAACTTTTTGCCGTCTGATGACCAGACTACGCTCAAAAGATTGTCTACCGGAAATTCGATTGGTTCAATTACTGATTTCCCTGTTCGGATATCCCGCATGTAAACGATGGTTTCGTTCGAAACGGATATGGCACGATGACCGTCGGGGGAGATGATGGGATGGCGCACGCTGCTCACGCCCCCGACCGGGTAAAAAGGAAAAGGGGGCAATGTTTCAAGAATGCGGGTAGGAATGCCAGACTCGAGAGCCCAAACAGTGACACCGGAAGCCGCCATGACGACCTTTTTACCGTCAGGAGTGACAACCAGAGAGGAAGTTGCACGCCCTTTAAGTGGCGAACCAATGGTTTTCCCCGTATGAACATCCCAAACACGGACGGTGTTGTCAAACGAGCCGCTGATGAGGTAGCGACCATCGGGAGTGTAGGCGAGACAATTGACAATATTCTTGTGCCCCTTGAGTACCTTTGTACGGTACTGTTTTTCGGATTTCGTGGCAGCGAGCAAAGGCATCTGCAAAGGCGACGCAGCAGACGTTATCGATGCGGGTGGAGCGAAGGAAGATCTGGACGAAGATATGTAGATACGTGGCGGATTAGTTTCTGGGCGGGGAGTCTGAGTGGGATATAAACTGTAGGTGAATCACAATCGACGCTTGATGTGGGGAAGAATTAGAGTCGTGGCGGGCATCGACGAAGCTAGAAAAGGATGTTCAAGTTGCTGTGAAGTTGCTGTAGACGGGCGCTCGGCAGATTCAGCAGATAGCAGCAGATCCACTGCTGAAAGGTGGATGCTCGCTCCGGCGCGAGCGCCACCGATAATAATCAGGAGACGGCATGTGAGCTCGTGGATTTCGACAACTCGACTGACCTCATCAAGCACGTCAAGCCAAGGTGTGAGCTCAACGCCATACAGCTCACAAGTTTTAAGTTCACGGAGGTTGCACGCGTTAGCTCATCTTGTCAGCTACATAAGTCTTGGCCAAGGTAAAAATAAATTATTAAATCTCCCCAACGGGTCAGAGCCAAATTTATCTTCCTCGCTGTCCGGGTTTGCGCCCAGCGTTCTGTACATCGTGATGGCCTTCTCAAAGCATCGGCGCCAAAGCCGTGGGTGCTCGGATTAACGCAGGTGGGACGATAAGGTAAAGGTTCGTTTGTCGACTCATCTCTCACCAGATGGGTCCATTCTCTGCCGAGGTCATTCTAACCGGAACTCAAGCAGCTGAAAACGATCCGGAACCTGACGTCGGGCACCCTGAGGATGACTATGCCTCGCTGGAGTCAACCATCACATATTCCCAGAGCTCAACTCGCGGCTATCACACGAAAGACGATACCTCGACGGAATCAATCAACGCTGGTCGGGCTAATGACGATGTCTCGACAAGGCCAATCAAGAATGATAGCCCACTGAGCTCAATTGATTCAGATGTTCATTCCGAGTACGAGACGGCTAGTTTTAGTACCCTATCCATCTCATCATGGCTTGCAGGTCGCAGCACCTCTTGAAGCAAATACACCAAACTCTGAAAGATTCGACGATCGCACAGGAGAGCGGCAGTGACGACAAGTCCCGTTTTTGGGCTGCTTACAAACGTCAAGCTGAAGAATACGACAGCGAATTCTTTGACAAGTACAAGGACGACATGGACATTGTCCTCATTTTTGTAAGTATTCTGCACGACTCCTGAAGGCGAGATGCTCACTCTCCCTTCTCAGGCTGGCCTCTTCTCTGCTGTATGCACCTCATTCATCACTGCCATGCAGTCCAACCTCAGCCCTGACCCGACGGATACCACGAATGCCCTTCTAATGCAAGTGGTTCGCGCCCTCAACGACACCGCTTTTGCCGGTCAAAACCTTAGCCCTCCCGCTTGGGACGGTCCGGATCCAACGACAATCTGGGTCCAGTCGCTTATCTACGCGAGCTTGTCTGCGAGCCTGCTCGCTGCCCTGGGCGCAATGCTGGGCAAGCAGTGGCTGGGCCAGTATCGTCAGAAGGGGTTGGGGATGAACGATGACCGCGGCAGACGTAGGCAGAAGAAGCTTGACGGAGCGCAAGTGTGGCACTTCCACGTGGTGCTGGAAGCGCTGCCTGTGTTGCTGCAGATTTCGCTGCTTTTGTTCAGCGTTGCCCTCTCTGCGTATGTCTGGACTCAACAGTCCACCATTGGCGCCGTCGTCATCAGCACCACGTCGCTGGGCACGCTATTCTATATCTTAATCACGGCTAACTCAATGATCTCGCCGAATTGCCCTTTCCAGACTCCTTTATCCATTGTGCTACCGATGCTTTGGCAGCGTGGGCATTATATTGGAAGGTCCACTCTCATAGCGACAGCAAATAGCATGCTTCGAACACAGTTGGGGCAGGAACTCAACGCCATTCTTGTTGCTTGGCTCGACGCGAGACAAGAACCGCGTTACTTAGGGATCTCCAAAGCATACCATCGGGCCAACAGCTGGTTCAACGATCATTGGAGGAAGGCATGTCGTGGACGAGCACGGTTCTCCGCCGACCCGGAATCTGTATCAAGATCAGTGTCAATATCACCCCCAGATGGCCCACTGAAACTCAACATCCCGCCGCATCGCTCTGTGCAGGACGCACCTTCAGTGAAATGGCTTCTCGAGACATCCACAGACCCAGATGTCATCACGGTGGCAGCCAGGATCGTACCGGAAGTCGAGTGGCCGGCTGCGCTAGATCCGTCGGCTGCGGTTGCACAGCTGCGAGATATCTTCAAAGGCTGTTTCATATATAAAACCGATCTCAAAGCATGGCAGCTCGCTCCCTTCAACCGAGAGCGCGCCCTCGCGTGTGGCAAAGCACTGGTGTACCTAGATTGTGACAAATCCTACCTCTCAACCGACCCGAGAAGCATTGGCCGTCATGTCTTTCCGTTTCGCAGCTGGGAGAGTAGCCAGCTAACCGAAATGTTCCAGTCTTTGAGGCCTGAGAACAGGGAATGTGAATCCGTGTGGCAGATTTTCCTTCTACAACAAGGCATCGCGGGTAATTTACTGCGATACTACCTCACGCCCAGGGGCCTACTAAGCGGCTTCCACGGCAGGTGGTTGTTTCACCTACTTCCGCACTTGCTCTCCAGTCCATGGTGTCCAGACGACATGAAACCACTGGCTGCGAAAGAAATAGCCGAACAGCTATTGCCTACGAATTTGCCTTCCCCGAACGTTCTCGCCGACTGTTTGCTGTCCGCGCTTATCCTTGCTGGCGTGCAGGTGGATCGGGAAGTGTTTGCAAAGGTCGATAAAAGGTTTTTTTTTTCAGATTGATTTGGTAGGCCAAACCACTCAGTCAATCAATTTCTCCCAGCTCGGTGACGGAGTTGCTCCTGGGATTGCTCCTGCAGCACCTACCAACTGTTCGGGGCGTCGATCAGGACGAATACCGCCATCCAGTACGATACTTTTTCCAGCCGCTCGCCCTTCTTCTGGAAAGCGGAAAGATACGGCCAAAGCTCGGACCATGCGAATCCGGGCAATGCTGCTGCAAGGTAATAGGATGGAGCCTGCGGATGTGCATATCATTGGTAGGGAAAGCACAGGCGCTGGGCCGAATGATAGACGAACAGGAGCTGCAGGAATTGTGGAGCGATGCTCGAGCGGCTCTGCATTTTAGTGCCGTGACTTCCTGTCATGGTCTCGAGGATTGCAGCAGGTGGCACCCGTCTTATGGCGGTCATTGCGGTCGCCCCGTCATAGACGGTCCTGCCTGGGCCATCGACTTCCTGAAGGAGCATTATCGAGCACAGGACGATGTTGCAGTCGCCGACACGTTCTTCATTCTCTCTCAGACACGCGATATCTCCTCGTGGGCGAAGTCGCCCGATTTCATCCAGGCGATCATACACGCAATGCAGCCAGACAAGTCCGCTCAAGTCCGACATGTGGCTCTGCATGCGGCTTGGGAAATCAGAAGGGCGCTGGCAACACCGGACGACGCTATCATATCGTTGTTGCCTGCGCTCTCTGCGGCCCTTCTCTCTGCCGTTGTGTCTGGCGACGAAGAGCACGATCTCCAGTATCTCCAGATCATGTACACCTGCGTTCGGAACGAAGTCGGAACATGGGACGTGCTTTTCCGCTCAGAAGGGCATCTCCAAAAATGCCTCGGTATGGCCGCGCAGCATGCGACGTGGTCGATGGTATCGGTCTATCTCATTGCACTAGCGGAGATCTTTCAATCACGCGGTGCGGAGGGCAGTTTTCTTCACGACTTCGACCCTGCGCCGAGAGCTTCGCATCTCATTTCGGCTTGGGACATTGTTGACCGTAAACTGCAAAGGGACGTGTTACAGCTCGAGGAGGTGGAGGAAACCTTGCCGAGTCTGATAGCGTTCACGCGCAGATTTCCAGAGACCGATCCCAGCTCTCTATGTTACACGCGCGACGTCCAGTCTGCACTAGGGAAGCTTCGGCAACGGAGACCAGACAGCTTAAGGATTGGCGAGATGGAGGATCTGGTGACGTGGTTGTGTAACCGCAGAAAGAGCGGACCGTAAATTCGTCGATACCGAGGATGTTCTATAAAAACAACCGCGCTTCCGTGTTGTCCTATGTACTGCGGGAAGACGGATTCAGGTGTAAGCCAATATTTTGTACTCTCAGAATATGATAACGGTTGATGTGGCTGAAGTATGACACAATCATCGCCGTGGTGGAAGATGGGCCTACTGCATCGAGGGGACCTCGTTAATAAGGTCATGGATAAACACCACGCCATCGCCTCAAACTCGGCGTATCTTGACGCACATTGTGATCATGGGTGTCCCGTGCAACGGTAAGACTCTCGATACTTGTCTGGAAATACGAAGCCGACACGTGCAGTCCGGCTTGCAGCTGCAAATGCCAGGCTTAACAGGCGTGCTTAAGCAGTCAGCGAACCAAGTGTGGTTGGCACGAGAGGAGGGCAAGAAGATAGTTGTACGCAGGGGGGGATAGGGGTGATCTCGGCGAGTTCTTTCTGCTTGCCTTTGCGCTTGGGTCTTTGACGCTTGAATTTCTGGACTTGTTTGCAGCAGACAAGGCCAGCATCAACTATATACGCAAGTGAGCATATTGTGGCCTTGAAGAACACTGGCTACACCACTTATTCAGTAGTCAGCCTCATACTATTGAAATTTCTCATGACCTATGAACACAATGCTAGAAGTGAAAGGCCAAACAGTAGTAAGCCCTATGTCACGGAGTGGCATGTGAGACATCACAACATATTGATCGCGAGGGCTATACGTCTTGCATATGATTTCAATGTGTTAGTTGCGCACCTGAAATCCAACCAGTTATATAGATCACTTCAAAGCTCATTTCCCTGCATATGCTTAGCCCTCCATATCCGAATCCGAGTCTGACTCGTCATGTTCCATGGGTGCTCCAACGATGACTTCGCCTTCCTTATCTTGGAACGTTTCACGACCGAGAAAAAACGGCAAACTGATCCGATGGTAACACGCCGCGCCTAGAGCACAAAACGGTTGCAAGCGCAGCACTGCCGCCAGTGATTCTTCGTCTTGCCGAGGATGTTCGTTGAGCAAGTCTTTGTTGGCAAGCAAAGACTTATACAACTGCCTTGAACGGCGATAGAGACGAGAGGAATTAGTATGGGTATGGCGGCAGTTTATGGATAATAGATAGCTGAGCAATGAAACGAGACGAAATGGGCCGAGAGACGCTACCAGGTGCCGCCCTCTGCGCGAAGCACGCGTCGACCATATTAGTTTACCTTCATCTCCTCATCCAGGTGCCCCGGGATGGCGAGGCTTCTGGCGAGGATTCGAGAAGGGATGGTGGATTTCGCAATGGCAAAGTCGGGGCTGAGGAGCGTAGGGACGACTTAAGAGCGCGTTTTCAATGGAGTGGAACACGTTGTCCGTGGAGAAAAAAAGCGTTATCGACGGAATAGCCACGGTGAGCGAGTGGCCTGCGGGGTGCGGGTACGACAACTGGAGCGAGTGCACTGGCAGTGTACTTGGTCGAAGGCGAGGGTGGTGGGAGCGCAGGGAGAGGCGCAGTGGGTGGCGGTAGGTGGCTTTCGGCTTGCGCGCCGTTCTATTACTCACTCGTCGTCTTCGTAAACAAGGTATTCGACCAGCTACATCTCTTTCTCTTCGGCCGTCCAGTTGTTGAACCCCGAGGCTTGGATGGTGAGGTCAGATTTACTATATGCCTTGCGAGAGGTAAGCACGATTTCATTCAACTATCGATCCTTTCGGGCACTTCATACATACAACATCTGAGCTTTACTTCAAGGTGTTCTCGTCTTCTATCTAGTGCAACTGTTGGTGTCGGGGACATCCAAACACTTGTGCGTGGCATTTTTGCTACCATTTTCTGTCCGGCCAGGTCGCCGTGGGGTCGATGCTGCTGCAAAGAATGATGTATAGCTCATACAAACTCGTTCTGCGAGGGATGATTGCATGACAAAAATAGAGGTCATAGCATGCAGGTACGTTTTCGTCCTTTCCCATCAGCATTGCCTTATGTACCCTTCTTGGATGCTTCGTGCGCATCGCAGGGCGTCTTCCTCGTTTACTACTCAAGCGCAAACATGCCTCGATTCCAATGGCGGGGAAAAGTACGCGGCGTATCAACCTTTCACACTGTAAATAACGTGTCCCACAGGCCAAGACCTCCTCAAAATCGTCCACGCAAGAGACCCAAAGTCATGAAAACACCTTAGCTGCGCTATCCAGTGTGATAGCGGTCCTGGACACCACCAAGGACCTTGTCCCTATCGACATAGCCAAGGGCGTCCTTTCGACGTTGAGCAGTATCCTCACGACCGTCAAAGTATGTCTTTAGGTGTCTTCTCAACCATGACTGACCTTGTCGCAGAACACTATGCAAAACGAAGACGACTTTGCGGAAATCATCGGTCGGTGCCGCAAGATGGGCAGTTTTATCGAGCGAACGACCTGCGGGAAATCAGAAGGCGACATTGGTCCGGCCCTTGTGCGAGCTCTGAGCGAGTTGAAGAGGTAGGATATCACCCAGTCGTGGAGCTAGATACACTGACAATATCGTCCAAGCTTCCTTGATGGAATAGAGGGCATTGTGAAGAAAAAAGAGCAACGTAAACTCCACTTTCGGTTCATTTCAGCGTCGGTGGACCGGGAGAGCATTGCAAAATTCAAGGAGCAATTGGATTCGTTTCTGCAGATGTGGGACGTGCGTACAATAGCCAATAGGTCCTGTTGTGTTGTGCTGAATTCATACTCAGCTCGAGTTGGCCGTGCACGTGGACATGACACTGAGTAAAGTTGACGGGAAGATAGACAATGTCGACACGAAGATAGACAAGGTTGGCATGGGAATTGAACAGATTCTGCAGGGAACCGTGTTGATGAAGCTGTGAGTTTGTCTTATCTATCTTTCTCAACCGCTTCTCATACCATTGCAGCGACGAACCCGACCGTGAGCCACCACCTGGGCCACCTGCGATGTTTTTCGGGCGAGACGACCTCGTTCGAGACGCCGTAGAAACCCTTAGTGACCACCATGTCGTTCTCGTCGGCTCCGGTGGAATCGGGAAGAGCACGATCGCAAAAGCGATCCTAAACGAGGGCACAATCGTCGCTAGATTCCAAGATCGTCGGTTCTTCGTCAGTTTCGACAACATCGATGCGTCGCAAATAACGCTTGACACGTTCATTCAACGCATCACTGACGTTTTGGGTGTCAAGTCCGCTCGTCTCGGCGCCATCAGAGCATATCTAGCTGACAAAAACGTTCTCATCGTCCTCGACAACGCGGAGACCTTCCAAGAAGCAGCATCTGGTTCAGATCGCATAGCAGAGGCTATCGACGAACTCGGTGCACTGCCATCTGTTAGGATCATACTCACCACACGAAACAGAAGAGTCTCAACGAACCTGCGCCGCATCGTCATCGATGTCCCTGCCTTGGATCCGAGTGCCGCACGCGAAACATTCACTCAGATCTATGGCACCAATGGCTCTCCGGCCATCATCGACAAGCTTTTGAAGGATTTGGACTTCCATGCGCTATCCATAAATCTACTCGCTCACATAGCGACGGAGAATCAGTGGACCCTCGATCGGCTGACAAGTGAATGGAAGAAACAGCAGACTGAATTGCTGGAGGTGGGTGATGGGAAGCTTCAGAACTTATCAGTCACGATCGAGCTGTCGTTGGCATCCTCGTCAATCAAGCAGCTGGGGAACGACGCCAGACATGTCATGCAAGTCGCAGCATTCCTTCCTCAAGGAATCAACGAGAAGAACCTGGAGGGTTTATTTCCGACCATACCAAACATACGCTTCATCATAGACGCACTCTGCCGACTCTCGCTCATGTACCGCAAGACTGAAGCCTACGCGATGCTTTCTCCGATTCGCATTCACATATCGAACGCCCACCAAGTCCGCGACACCCTCCCTCTCGACTTGACGCACGTCAGAAATCACTATTACGCACAGCTCGGCGATCGAGGCGCTTGGATCACAACAGAAGACGCAAATGTGGAGCGGTTAATTGCTCATGATTTTTTTCAAGCTACCGCCAAAGACATAGCATCCATTTACCACGCTTGTTCGCAATTCCTCTTGCTCCTTGTGGTGCACAAACCACGCCCCACTTCCTTGCGCACAGCAATCTTGGGCGAACCTGACTGCACCTTCCATCTTGTCGACAGAGACGCGTGCGTTTACTTCCTCGGGCACCTTGCAGCAGCGCTACGTGACAACAAAGAGGCCATCAACCTATTCGCCACTGCCAAACGTCTCTTCGCTCACTATCGGAGCCACGAATTGACCGCAAACTGCCTCGAGCAAGTAGCAACACAGTACTCAATCTTTGGGAATGTCTCAGCTGCTGAGCAAACGTTGCAAGAAGCTTTGAATCTGAGACGGGAATATCACATTCTCCGCCCAGATGATGAAGCTCGAATCAACCTGGACCTTGGTGATGCCATGATGCACAAAGGGCGGCTCCAAGAAGCTCTGACGCTGTTTAGGAGTGCTCGGGAGTACTTTGATAGCACCGGTGACGCCAACAACATCGCCTATGCTGCGGAGCGCCAGGGGGAGGCGGAGTGGCATTCCGGGAACTACGCGGCTGCGAGGCAACACTTCGAAACCCGATTAGATCTTGCCACCCGCACGAACAACAATGTTGGACACGGATGGAGCCTCGTGCAGCTGGCGAGAGCCGAAGCGCGAGACGGGAACTACATGGAAGCACGCAAGCTTTTGGAGGAGGCCTTTGCCCTCGCACCAAAGGGGAGTGACGTCGGTTATGCCTGCCGAATATTGCAGGCCCAAGCAGCGCTCGCTAGTGACCAAGGGCATTTCGACCGCGCGAGGGACATCTTGACGCGTGCTTTCGATGAAATGGCGACACACGGGTGGCAATCAGCCGAGACAATAGCGATGACGAATGACTGCTCTGCGCGCAACGAGTTGTTCGCAGGAGACTTTGAGAAGGCCAAGGAGCTTTTCTTGGGGGTGGTGGACTCCTCTGATGAAATATCGGATTTCGAGCTTCAAACCCGTAGCAGCAGGGCTCTTGGGGAGATTGCGCTCTTGGAGGGGGACAATGCCGGTGCGAGAAAGTGGTTTACCAAAACCAAATCACTCTGCGATGACACGGGGAGACATCCTGACTTTCTGTACGTTGGGAACGAACATACCCAGCTGAAGGAGGAACATAACGGGTGGAGGTTATTTCTGGAGGGACGTCTCCCGTCCGCCTAAGCTAGATTCTGGTACTACCCAGGACTTATTTACACGATGTACCCTTCCCGTACAGTGGTATCATTAAGTTAGCCTATAGTCGTGGCACGCTCGTTTAATCATACATTCCCCGTAGCGGCCCCTCCCCGAGACCAAATCGACCCACGCCACCGCGGCCGCAACGCAACGCTGCGAGGCACGCCGAACCGGACACAGAGCAATGCGGAGCGTACTGCGGGGACACGGGGTGCTTGAACGCCTCATGTTTCGGGGAGCAATTCTATGACCGCGCAGCATACCGACGTGGTCGACGACATCGGTCTATCTCATCGCAGTGGCGGGTCGCTTTATCGACGGTGTCGGCCCTGCGCTGAGAGCTTCGTGTCTCGTTTCGGCTTGGAAGATCGCTGAACGTAAGCTGCGAAGGGACGTGTTACAGCCCGAAGAGGTGGAGGAAACCTGACTCAGTCTGATAGCATTCACGCGCGGATTTCCGGACATCAATCCCGGCTCTCAAGGTGACATGCCCGACGTCTACGCTCACTTAGACCAACCTGCCTCGAACGACAACAGGAACCATATCCCAGAAGATATCTATCGAAAATGGAATGCTTACGGTCGGCGCCGAGTACTGACGCGACAGTGTGGGAGCAACAGCACGGCTTGTTCGCGGGGTTGCCATATTTGATGGGGGCAGATGCGCTTCTGTGCAAGCGCCTCCCGTTCGCGCCGTATAATGGAGAATTTTGAGGTCGGGTGTGTTCTGGAGAAGGACGCAGACATGGCAGGAGGAAGGCTGGGGAAGAGGCTCGAGTGAGTGACGCTGCAGCGACGAGAATGAGACTACGTTATTTGAGATTAAGTCACTGGAATACAGCCGTGGCTTTGAAACCCGCGAAGACCATAGCGAACAGAAAGGCCCTGGACCAAAGGAGAAGCACACACCCTCGGCGGAAGTAACGTGTTCGAGTGACGTTCTCACTCTCCCAATTCGCTTTCCCCGCGCCAGCGTGATATTCGGATACAGGGAGTATGTGGCGGATGGGATAAGGTGTTATTATGTGGAGAGTGGTTAGGGCACGGGAGGGGAGTGGGAACGTGCTACGCCGTACACCCTCTTCTAGCGTGCACCTGTCGGGCGCCGTGTGCCAGTCCATAGTGACGTATTAGCGGGTGAGACGGATGCTGGTTACGCGAGAGGAAAAGAGCGATCATCCAGACGTCAATAGCAGTGAGGAGCAAGGAGGGAAGATAGTAGTGAGGCGGGGGGGATGATACTCAAGAGGAAGGAGAGGATGACTGAGAGTGGGAGGACAGTCGGGGGGAGGCGAGAGCTTGTCGCACCCGCTCTCAGGATAAAATGTCAGAGATCGAATACGAACTAATGCTGGAGGAGGGTGTGGGATGCTAGAGCTCGTATTCAAAGGGGCGTTTGATCGGATCGCAAGCGACGGGACAGCGTGGTGACTTCTTGCGTACGAGTCCAGCTCCATGCGCAGCGCGTCGTCGTGTGTGGCAGTGACAATTACAGCGAGAAGGCGACGAATGAAGAGGTGGCGGCAAGGGACGAGGTTTAT
This sequence comes from Leucogyrophana mollusca, assembly GCA_021014945.1. Classification (NCBI taxonomy): domain Eukaryota; kingdom Fungi; phylum Basidiomycota; class Agaricomycetes; order Boletales; genus Leucogyrophana; species Leucogyrophana mollusca. Next base: position 258 of record MU266814.1, on the reverse strand, counting down.
AGCAGGAGTCCAAGCGCACCCGCAGCCCAAGAAGGCGTCGTCAAGTGGAGCATGGAGCCTTGTCCGCACCAGCATTGGAGTGCCATGCTGGGAAGATGGGAGACGTCACGGTCATGGCCAAGTGGATTGTACGTAACTTCCTCGTTCTCCTCGGTTCTCCTCCCACCATTCCATCTCCAATGCTCCCCGTCGTCGAGCCCTCCCTATATCAATCGCGTCCACTTGTTGATGTGGAGGCAAACTTTCGGCACTCGTTTG
>MU266813.1:0-12796 GCA_021014945.1 Leucogyrophana mollusca | reverse complement strand
ACAGTTAGCAAAGTTTCCATGGGGATTAAAACCCGAGCAAGATGTTCCAGTCCACGCAAAGGAGCGCTGTGTATGCCTCGAACGAATGTTGCAGTGTCCATCTGTGTAATAGCGAGCGTATTCAAGGTCTTGACATCGCACCTGGTGATCTAGTTATTTAAACTTATTTTACAAGTGACAATAAATCTAATTTTTGCCAAGTCCAGAATCCCGATTCGGTCACAATCCGCGCTGCCTCTAGATTTAAACTCAGTTTTACCAGTCCGTCTATCGACGGCTTGCCTCATAGATGGAGTGGTTACCAGTCTAGGTCGGAAGATCACACAAACGGTATCAACTCGGGTCACATGGGCAACGACTGGCGGAAGCATTGAATCCACGATATGAGAGGCTGTTGAGGGGAGCCCGAATTCTGCCGAGTACGTTTTCTTGCCACTAACCATGTCCGTCACTATTCCTGTGTTCCTGTCCTCTCTCGCACCTCCGTTGTCTCTGTGCTGTCGTATGTCCCCCCACACCATCAGATACCCTTCCATGCCGCTTTCGCTCCTTTGTACTTCCTTCCATACATTCCTGCACCTTCGTAAACCACTGCGTGCCTCGATATGGTTTCGGGTAGATTCGCTATCCAAACAGCTTCGCGTACTTGTAATGCTTGTCGGGTGACCCGAGGTGACCCGTCACATTGGTCAAATTACATGCCCAACCCCCACCCCAGACCATATCCCCCCTTCACCTATAAGATTGATTAGTTAACTTAGATAGCGAGGGCGACTTTCTGCTTCTCCCGTGACCTCATGGTTAGCGGTCAAATCATCCCCTCCCCTCGAGAATGAATAAGTACCTCGCTTTTCTAGGTATCTGAGTCCACAACATGGAGGATAGATACGACTGCGTGCCACGAACATAGGTTGATCTAGTGATACCACTGTACGGTAAAGGTACATTGTGTAAATAAGTCCCGGGTAGTACCAGAAACTAGCTTAGGCGGATGGAAGACGTCCCTCCAGAAATAATTTCCACCCGTTATGTTCCTCCTTCAGCTGGGTTTGTGGGTTCCCAAAGTACAGAAAGTCAGGATGCGTCCCCGTTTCATCGCACAGCGACTTGGTTTTGGTAAACCACTTCCTCGCACCAGCAATGTCCCCCTCCAACAGCGCAATCTCCCCAAGAGCCCTGCTGCTACGGATTTGAAGCTCGAAATCGGATATTTCATCACCGGAGTCTACTACCCCCAAGAAAAGCTCCCTGGCTGTTTTGTAGTCCCCCGCAAACAACTCGTTGCGCGCAGAGCAGTCATTCATCATCGCTATTGTCTGGGCTGATTGCCACCCACGTGTAGCCATTTCGCCAAAAGCACGCGTCAAGATGTCCCTGGCACGGTCGAAATCCTCTCGATCACTATCGAGCGTTGCTTGTTCCCACAACACTCGGTAGGTGTCATCAACATCGTTCCCCTTCGATGCAAGGGCGAAAGCCTCTTCCAAAAGTTTGCATGCTTCCATGTAGTGCCCGTCTCGCACTTCGGCTCTCGCCAGCTGCGTAAGGCTCCATATGCGCCCATAATTATCGTTCATGCGGGTAGTAAGAGATAATCGGGTTTCGAAATGTTGCCTCGCAGCCGCGTAGTTCCCGGAATGCCACTCCACCTCCCCCTGACGGCCCGCAGCCTGAACAATGTCACTAGCGTCACCGGTGCTATCAAAGTACTTCCGAGCACTCCTAAACAGTGTCAGAGCTTCTTGGAGCTGCCCCTTGCGCACCATGGCATCACCGAGGTGCAGGTTGATTCGAGCTTCATCATCTGGGCTGAGAATGCGATATTCCCGCCTCAGAGTCAAAGCTTCTTGCAACGTTTGCTCGGCAGCTGAGACATTGCCCAAGACTGAGTACAGTTGCGCTACATGCTCGAGGCAGTGTGCAGTATGTTCATGCTCCTGATAGTGGGCGAAGAGACGTTTGGCAGTGGTGAATAGGTTGATGGCCTCTCTGTAGTCGCTGAGCGCTGCTGCAAGACGCCCAAATTGGAAAACGCACACAGACACCTCTCTGTCGACAAGATGGACGGTGCGGTCAGGTTCGCCCAAGATTGCTGTGCGCAAGAAAGTGGGGCGTGGTTTGTGCAACACAAGGAGCCAGAGGAATCGCGAACAAGCTTGGTAGATGGACGCCATGTCTTCCGCGGTAGCATGAGAAAAATCATGAGCAATCAACCGCTCCACATTTGCATCCTCTGTTGCGATCCAAGCCCCATCATCGTTGAGCTGCGCGTAATAGTGATTTCTGACGTGCGTCAAGTCGAGAGGAAGTGTGTCGCGGGCTTGGTGAGTGTTCGATATGTGAATGCGAATTGGAGAAAGCATCGTGTAAGCTTCGTCCTTGCGGTATATGAGCGAGAGTCGGCAGAGCGCGTCAATGATGGAGTGTACGTCCCATATACCCGGAAATGCATGCTTCAGGTTCTTCTCGTTGATTCCTTGAGGGAGGAATGCCACGATCTGCATGACATGTCTGGCGTCATTCCCGAGCTGCTTGATTGACGAGGATCCCAACGACAGCTCGATCGTGACTGATAAGTTCTGAAGCTTCCCCCTACCAACTTCCAACAACTGAGTCTGTTTTTTCTCCCATTCACTTATCAGTCGATCGAGGGTCCACTGATTCTCCTTGGCTACGTGAGCGAGTAAATTGATGGACAGCGCATGGAAGTCTAAATCCTTTAAAAGCTTGTCGATAATGGCTGGAGAGCCATCAGTTCGATGTATTTGAGTAAACACTTCACGTGCGGCGCTCGGGTCTAACGGGGGGACGTTGGTGGTGATGCAGCGGAGGTTCGTTGAGACCCTTCTGTTTCGCGTGGTGAGTATGATCCTAACAGATGGCAGGGCACCAAGTTCGTCGATGGCCTCTGCTATGCGATCTGAACCAGATGCTGCTTCTTGGAAGGTCTCCGCGTTGTCGAGGACGATGAGAACGTTTTTGTCAGCTAGATATGCTCTGATGGCGCCGAGGCGAGCGGACTTGACGCCCAAAACATCAGCGATGCGCTGAATGAACGTGTCAAGCGTTATTTGCGACGCATCAATGTTATCGAAGCTGACGAAGAACCGGCGATGTTGAAATTTAGCGACAATTGCGCCCTCGTTCAGGATCGCCTTTGCGATTGTGCTCTTCCCGATCCCACCCGGGCCGACAAGAACGACATGTTGGAGGTTAAGGCTTTCTACCGCGTCTCGAACGAGGCCGTCTCGCCCGAAGAAGATGGGAGGCCGTCCGGGTGGTGGGTCACAGTCGGGCTCGCCGCTGAAATTGTCATGAGAATGAGATTCAGGAGGACATATAGCACAAACTTACAGCTTCATCTCCGTAACCCCCTTAACCATCCGATGAACATCACTTAGCATGATGTCCATGTGCACGGCCAACTCGAGCTGAATGTGAATTCAGCACAACATCAAGGTCCTATCGGCTATCGTACGCACGTCCCACATCTGCAGAAACGAATCCAATTGCTCTTTAAATTTTGCAATGCTCTCCCGGTCTACCGACGCTGAAATGAACCGAAAGTGGAGTTTACGTTGCTCTTTTTTCTTCACAATGTTTTCTATTTCACCAAGGAAGCTTGGGCACTATTGTCAGCATATCTAGCTCCGCGACTAAGTGATATATCCTACCTGTTCAACTCGCTCAGAGCTCGCACAAGGGTTGGATCAATGTCGCCTTCGGATTTCCCGCAGGTTGTCCGCTCGATAAAACTGCCCATCTTACGGCACCGATCGATGATATCCGCAAAGTCGTCTTTGTTTTGCATAGTGTTCTGCGACAAGGTCAGTCGTGGTCGAGAAGACAACTAAAGACATACCTTGACGGTCGTGAGGATACTGCTCAATGTCGAAAGGACGCCCTTGGCTATGTCGATAGGGACAAGGTCCTTGGTGGTGTCCAGGACCACTATCACACTGGATAGTGCAGCTAAGGTGTTGTCGTGACTTTGGGTTTCTTGCGTGGACGATTTTGGGGAGGTCTTGGCCTGTGGGACATTTTATTTACAGTGTGAAGGGGGGATACGCCGCGTACCTTTCCCCGCCATTTAAACCAGGGCATGTTTGCGCTTGGGTGGCAAACGAGGAAGAGGCCCTGCGATGTGCACGAAGCATCCAAGAAGGGTAAGGCAATGCTGATGGGAAAGGACGAAAACGTACCTCCATGCTATGACCTCTATTTTTGTCATGCAATCATCCCTCGCAGAACGAGTTTGTATGAGGTGCACATCATTTTTTGCAGCAGCGTCGACCCCACGGCGGGTAAGCTAGACGGAAGATGGCAGCAAGAATCATGAATGTCACGCATAAGTGCTAGCCGAACGTCCCGACACCAACAATTGCACTAGATAGAAGATGAGAACCACTTGGAGTAAAGCCGAGATATTGTACGGATGAAGTGCCCACAAGGATCGATAACGAATGAAATCGTGCTTACCTCTCGCAGGGCATATGGTAAACCTGACTAACCATCCAAGCCTCAAGGTTCAACGACAGGACATCCGAAGAGAAAGAGATGTAAGTGGTCGAATAACCTGTTCAGGAAGACGACGAGTGAGTAATTTACTGTAAACCGGGGGAGCTGGGGATCGAAGTTGACACTCGTTTAGATCACGCAGAACCGTGCGCACAACACGAACCCCACCGCACTGCCACCGCACTGCGCCTCTCCCTGTGCTCCTACCACCCTCGCCGTCGGCCAGGTCCACTGCTGGTACACTCGCTCCGGCTCCTACTATCGTCATACCCGTGCCCTGAAGGCCACCCGCTCACCGGGGCTATCCCGCCGATAATGCCTTTTCCCCACGGACAAGCGTTCCACTCCACTGAAAACGCGCTATTCGTGCCCACCCTCCTCAACCCCACCTTCGCCACCACTAAATATCCACTTCTGAACCGTCACCAGAAGCCCCGCCATCCCGGAGATGAAGGAAAATCCATACGGTTGAGGGCGTGCTTCACGCAGAGGGCGGCGCCTGGTAGCGTCCCTCGGCCCATCTCATCTCGTACCATTGCTCAACTGTGTATCATCTATAATCCACTACCGCCATACGCCTCGCTCCTGCTTGCTACCATTGCCTTTCACCCTGTCCTGCCAACATAATGGCCATGTGATCATCGTTCCGTTTCAGCTCCATTCCGGTATTCCGTTGCCATTCACTGTCGTACCCGTACGTCTTTTACCCACCTCCGACCCTCTGTTATTTGAGTCACCCACCAAAATCGATTATCGCCAGCATGTAGGTCGCCAGCAGTATGCTCTGCTGCCCCCCGATACAAACAGAACAGGTGGCTTAAAGTGCGTGTTGTATGCACGACTCTCAATCCCAGTGACTTCCCACTGCCCGATTTCTCCCAAGTAAACCCGGGTGAAAACCTCCTCGCTCCAGGCTGGGATCGGGGACGCGGAGTGAAGGGCTGGCTGCACGATTTTCGTTTCGCGAGACCAGACCCGAGGATAAAAATCGAAATGACTATATACCACAGCGACGCGGGCTCGACATGCCTACCGCAAGTGTCTCCGCATCACTGTCTTCAGCCTCCGTGTCCGAGCTGGCGTCCCTCGCAGCGTTGCGGCGCGGTAGCCTGGGCCGCCCCGGTCTCGAGGCGCCGCATACAGTCACGACGGGGAATGTATGATCAAGATCAAACGAGCCCATGTATTGACTGCATACAAACCTCACCGGCTCTCCGAGCGCCACATCAGCGGCGGCTGGCGGAGGCACGCTTCCGGTTGCCTGACGACCATCTTTGCTTGCGCGAAGCCGTGCCTAAAGCCGTGTGGGAGATCCCCTGTGGAAGGAGAGGGAAGTGTGAGGGTGGGGATATGTTTCGTTTACGTGTTCACAGCCTGCTGATGATTGTTGGTATCGGGTCTTGTCGATGTGGCCTGGAGCGAGTGCATCTGTTCTGTCAGCCTATCCGACGAGAGAAATAGGTATGAGCTGGACTCTGATGCCTGGGCTGGCTCTAACCCGCAAAAGGTGGTGCCCCACTCTTTGGTGTGCTCATTGGTGGTACCCTGACCTTCGGTGCACCCAGTGGATACGATAGGATCGCGGGTTGCTGGGGAGAGATCATTCGATGGATTCGACATGAGGCGGACAGACGACAATCCCACGTCGAGAATCAAGTCATCCAAATGATCAAGTGACTAGCCCTTGAGTGCGTGCGGGAGATATAGTAGCCTGTATCCGTGGGGGACAATTAGCCTAGCGATGTCAATATGTTCCAAACGTGTGGATGGCTTGCGTCGAGGAGTGATGAATCTCGCGGCGAGGTGCGTGTGCAAACCCTCCTCGCTGTGCTTGTACTCCAGTTGATTTAGAACACCAGACCTGAGAGCGTGGCAGGTGGGCGGCTTGCCACTCCAGCGAGGATGCGCGAAACTCTGACATAGAAAGAGATCCTATCAGTATTAAGAGATCATGACATGACTCGTGGATGGATGTCCGCCCACCTTTGAGGCACCGTCTCCTACAGCTAGCAATAATTTCCCGTATTTCACACCAGCAGCATCGGGGCTTTGTCCCGTGGATAGATTGTGCCAGGGGGTCCGAACACGAGTCAGTGGTGAAAGAACGCGGTGACGATCGTGAGCAGTCGCACAAAGGCGTGGTAACAGCTTGAAGTTACGATGGCGAAAGCATGTGTGATTGCGACGGGGCTACCAGGGTAGGATAACTGGACGTGTGGTGGTCAGCTTGACGGCGCAATGAACTGAACTCGCGAACCAAAGTGTCAGCAGACTCAATCGTAAGGAAGCGACTCGTTAGGTTGTAACATTCATCTATTCCACTCCAAAGGATATTTTTGGACGAGATATCGCCTACGGCAAGTGGGCATCTAGAGTGGCCTCTTGCGAGGCGAAAGCAAGAACGGACGAGTTGAGCGTGCAGGTTGAGGGCGCCTACCCATGGCGTCAATGGTGGAGCGCGTCAAGGTGACTTGCGATAAGCGGAAACTAAGGAATGGGAGATAATGGGCCCAAGGGGATCAGCGACGCATTCGCCGATATTGGCGTCCCAAATGCGAATAGAAGAGCAGAGTGCGCTACCGGCAAACATCCTCCCGTCGGGTGGCAACGCAAACTGCGAACTGGGTTTTTATGTCCTACCAAAGGTCCCAAGGTGTGGTGTCCATCTCGCGTGTCCACGATCCAAATATTTCCGTCCTTTCTCCGCGTATAATTTGTTGTCAGTCACGAGACAGCTTCCAGACAGTAGGAGCCTTCCAACCGGAAAGGTTCCGCCACGAGCTGTACGGTCACAGCATCCCATACAACCACAGTATAGTCGTTCTCCGATACGGTCGCAAATTTTTGCCCATCTGTCAACCAGATGATCGACATGGTATGTCCACCGCACTTGACTGGTCTACTGCTAATTTCCCTCCTCCAATGTCCTAGATGCGGACGATGGTTCTGTTGAAAACGGCTAAAACACGACCACCACCTGGGGAGGTGTAAGGCGGTGACCGCGACCTGGCCACGGGGCCCCAACGTCATTGTGAAAAGGGGAGGATATGTCAAGAATGCAAGTCGGACTGCTTGACCCATTATTTCCCGATGCCCACAGCAACCTCATGAGACCCAATGCAGTCGCTGTGCCCTTCAAGTGGCGAGCCGACAGTTTCACCCGTATGGACGTTCCAAATACGGATTTTGTCCTGAAAGCCGCTGACGAGGTAGTGGCCATCGGAAGTGTCGACAATGCGTGACGCAAGCTTGATGTGCCCATTCAGTGTCCTTGTACAGTACTGTGGTCTGTCAGATTCTTTCGGCGGAGGGTAACGGTGGGGTCGATGCGAGGGAGACTGGTGAGGTGGACATGGGGATGAGTGGCTGGCCGGACGGTGCAGGGAGTCTGAGACGGGAGTGCAAGAGGGGACCTCGCACACCCCAAACGCAATGGATGCCCTGGATACATAATACGTGTCAAAGGGAGTGCCAGACGTTTATCTCCACATCGACAAGCATACACAATAATTGATAGGGAGGGCTCGACGACGGGGAGAATGGTGGGAGGTGGACGAGGAGGTTATGTAAAACTTACATCTGAATTTTGAATTTTGGCCTTGCCTGGCTATCGTCTCCCCCATACGACAACAACTTCACCAACAGCTTAACCCACACGCCATACACCCCCAACTCTACACTCAGCTTACTATGGGGATGGCTGGGTTGGAAGACTGCCAGAGAGGTGTTTGGATGCTTGGGCTGCAAGGTGAGTGGGCATAGAAGTTCAAGCTGATCATGGTCGTTCATGATCATCTCACAGGACGCCGCACGTGAGTAAATTTACCACACCACTCCCTTCGCTGACACCGCACTCAGGCTCGCCTCCGGTCCACCACTGTTCCGCCTACCATCAGCGTAACTTGCTCACGCGGGCTGCTGTGTGGACAGAGCGGCTCTTCCTTCAATCGCGGGGTGTGACGGTTGATGATTCCTTGTGCGGTTGCTGGTGCGGACAAGGTGGCGGTCGATCACGCTGATGCCCTCGACGCTCCACTTGACGACGTCCCCTCGAGCTGCGGGTGCGCTTGGACCCATGCAACAAATTTCGCCCCTCGCCGCCGCCTCGTCGCTTCTCGCCATAAGTGTGACCGCGACGCGACACATGACGAAGCGCTATGCACATGAGCTAGATCCGTACGCAAGAAGTCATACGCTCTCCCGTCGCTTCCGTCCGAAGTCTACCATACAAGCGCGTACGATCCGATCAAACGCCCCTCCGAATCCGAACTCTAGCACCGCACACCTTACCCTGAGAGCGGGTACTATAAGCTCTCGCCCCCTCGCGTCCGTCCCCCCACTGGAGCGCATCCTCTCCTCCCCCCTGAGCACCCCTTACTCCTCGCTGCTATCGCCATCTGGATTAGCACACTTTTCCTTTCGCATATCCAGCATCCGTCTCACCCGCCCCACATCCATGCATGCGTAGGAATTATCGATCAACGCGTCACTCTATGCACCAGCGCACCGCGCCTGGCGGGTGCGCGTGGGAAGAAGGCTGTTTGTCGAAGGCCTTTCTGTCCTATGGTCTTCGTGGGTTTCGAGGCCACGGTTGTGTTTCGGTGACTTGGGCTGTGGTGCACGCTCGAATAATGAAGTATCATACTCGTCGCCACAACGTCACCCACTCGAGCCTCGTCCCTAGCCTTCCTCCAACTGAGCCCGCGTCCTTCTCTAGCACCCACCCGAACTCAAAGCTCTCCATTATGTGGCGCGCAAACGGGAGGTACTCCCACACAGGCGTACCTGCCCTTGTCGAACGCGGCAACCCCGCGTACAAGCCGTGTCGCAATCCCACGTATAAGCCGCGCTGCTACCCGCACGCTGTCACGTCGGTACTCGGCGTCGACGGCAAGCGTTCCATCTTCGATGGATACCTCCCAGGATATGGTTCCTGTTGTCGTTCAAGGCGAATTGATCGAAGTGCGCGTGTCTGCCTTCACATTGTAGACAATCATCGAGCCTCGCCGCTGCACGGGACACTCATGATCAGGATTTGCGTCGAGATACGTTGTGTTCAAGGCGATCGCGCGGTGTTTATCCATGACCTTGTCAAACGAGGTCGTCTCGATGCAATAGCTCCATGTTCCCCAACAGCCATGATGGCGTCATACTTCAACCACGTCAATAGTTTTCATATTCTGATAGAGTACGGAATATTGGCTTACATCCCGATCCGTCGTCCCGCGGTACATACAACAACACCGGGGCGCAGAGTCACTTTATACAGCGTCCTTGGTATCGACGAATTTACGGGCCACCCTTTCCGCAGCAATCCAACCACGTCACCAGATCCTCAACCTCGCCAATCCATTGGCTATCTGGTCTCCGCTGCTAAAGCTTCCCTAGTACAGACTGGATGTCGGGCATGTAACCTTGCGCGCTGGGATTGGTCTCTGGACATCTGCGCGTGAATGCCATCAGACTGGGCAAGGTTTCCTCCACCTCTTCGACGAAGACACGGGGTGCTACGACGTGGTCGACGGCATCGGTCTACCTCATCGCAGTGGCGGAGATCTTTGAATCATGCGGTGCGGAGGGTAGCTTCCTCGACGATTTCGACCCTGCGCCAAGAGCTTCGCATCTCATTTCGCCTCGAGACATTATTGACTGTAAACGAATGCCATGCATGTTGATTTGGGCAGATCGGATATGCAGGCTCTTGCGGCGGTACTGAACGACGCGACTTGGGAGGCGTGGGACCAACTGGAAAGCGTATGTGTGAGGGATTTACGCGTAGGCTGTCTGGGGATTATGGGTTCGTGGCTGGAACTGCGCAAGGGGGGCGAGATTAGTGTGGTAGTCGAGAGGTCGGGTTCACAAGCAGTATGGAAGGAAGGAGCTCAAAGGAAACTCGGAGAGGCTTGCGAAGTGCCCAGCTGTGCTGGCGGATGTGACTATCTCCAAAGCTTCCATCGCTGCGGTGTCGTGAGGCGAGGATTCGAGTATGGTTTCGGCGAAATGCGCGGCTGGTGTTCGTTGAGGATTTACTTTCTGTGTCTTATGTAGGGGTCTGCTTCGGCTAAATTCGCCATGCAAACGTCTTCCTTTGCTTGTAGTACTTGTCAAGCGACCCATTACCCTGGTCGAATCACCCGCCCACCCCCGACCCTTGTGAATGAATAAGCACCTCGCTTTTCTAGAGATGTGGATGCACGACACAGAGAATAGATACAATTGCGTGCCACGAACATAGGTCGATCTAGTGATGCCACTGTACAGTAAGGGTATATTGTGTAAATAAGGCTTGTGTAGTATCAGAAACAAGCTTAGCCGGATAGAAGACGTCCCTCCAGAAATAACCTCCACCCGGTATGTTCCTCCTTCAGCCGGGCATATTCGTTCGTAATGTACAGAAAGTCAGGATGTCTCCCCGTTGCATCGCACAGTGCCTTGGCTCTGGTAAACCAGTTTCTCGCACCAGCAATGTCCCCCTCCAAGAGCGCAATCTCCCCGAGAGCCCTAGCGCTACGGGTTTGAAGGTCGATATCGGATGTTTCATCGTATGAATCCACCACCACTGCAAGCAGCTCCCTAGCCTTCTTGTAGTCTCCCGCAAACAACTCGTTGCGTGCGGAGCAGTCATTCGTCATCGCTATTGTGTTGGCTGATTGCCACCCGTGTGCTGTCATTTCACCGAAAGCACGCGTCAAGATGACCCTGGCGCGGTCGAAATCCCCTAGATCACTAGCGAGCGCTGCTTGTTCCCACAGCACTTGGCAGGTAAAATCAACGTCGCTCCCCTTCGATGCAAGGGCGAAGGCCTCCTCTAGGAGCTTGCGTGCTTCCATGTAGTTCCCGTCTCGCGTTTCGGCTCTCGCCAGCTGCATAAGGCTCCATACACGCCAAAAAGTGTCGTTCGTGCGGGTGGCAGGAGCTAATCGGGTTTCAAAGTGTTGCCTCGCAGCCGCATAGTTCCCGGAATACCACTCCGCTTCCCCCTGACGGCCCGCAGCCCAGGCAATGTCACTGGTGTCACCGGTGCTATCAAAGTATTCCCGAGCACTTGTAAGCAGGATCAGAGCTTCTTGGAGCCGCCCTTTGTACATCATGGCATTACCAAGGCGCAGGTTGATTCGAGCTTCATCATATGGGCCGAGAATATGATATTCCCGTCTCAGATTCAAAGCTTCTTGCAACGTTTGCTCGGCAGCTGAGACATTGCCCAAGACTGAGTACTGGTACGCTACTTGCTCGAGGCAGCGTGCGGTCATTTCGTGGTTCTGGTAGTGGGCGAAGAGACATTTGGCAGTGGTGAATAGGTTGATGGCCTCTCTGTGGTCATTGAGCGCATTTGCGAGCCACCCGAGGCGGTAAACGCACAACGACGCCTCTTTGTCGACAAGATGGAAGGTGCGGTCAGGTTCACCCAGGATTGTTGTGCGCAAGGAAGTGGGGCGTGGTTTGTGCAGCGTAAGCAGCCAGAGGAAGTGCGAACAAGCTTGGTAGGTGGATGCCATGTCTTCGGTGGTAGCTCGAGAAATATCATGAACAATTAATCGCTCCACATTTGCATCTTCTGTTGTGATCCAAGCTCCATCATCGTAGAGCTGTGCGTAATAGCGATTTCTGACGTGTGTCAAGTCGAGAGGGTGTGTGTCCCGGGCCTGGTGAGTGTTCGATATGTGAATGCGAATCGGAGAAAGCATTGCATAAGCTTCGGCCTTGCGGTACACGAGCGAGAGTCGGCAGAGTGCGTCTATGATGAAGCGTATGTTTGGTACAGTCGGAAATAAACCCTCCAGGTTCTTCTCGTTGATTCCCTGAGGGAGGAATGCCACGATCTGCATGACATGCCTAGCGTCGTTCCCCAGCTGCATAATTGACGAGGATCCCAACGACAGCTCAATAGTGACAGATAAGCTCTGAAGCTTTCCATCACCAACTTCCAACAAGCGAGTCTGCTGTTTCTCCCATGAATTTATAAGCTGATCGAGGGTCCACCGATTCTCCGTGGCTACGTGAGCGAGTAGATTGATCGACAGCGCATGAAAGTCCAAATCCTTTAAAAGCTTGTCGATAATGGCTGGAGAGCCATTGGTCCGATAGATCTGTGTGAATGTTTCGCGTGCGGCACCCGGATCCAACACAGGGACGTCGATAATGGTGCGGCGCAGGTTCGTTGATACTCTTGTGTTCCGAGTGGTGAGGACGATCCTAACAGACGGTAGCGCCCCAAAATCGTCGATAGCTTCTGCAATGCTACCTGCACCGGATACAGCATCTTGGAAAGTCTCCG
>MU266812.1:0-12945 GCA_021014945.1 Leucogyrophana mollusca | reverse complement strand
GGTACCATACATCGTGCGTCACCCACCTGAAAAATCGCGTTATTTGGTTTGAGAGCTGACATCAGAGCACTCAGGACGACGACGGGTTCATTTTGTATGAATTGTGCGCTATTGAGCGCTGCCTCGCGAAGAAGTACGCGGATCAGGGCGCCCCCAACCTCGTCCCCATCGGACCCGAACCCGAAGCCCTATTCGAGTAAGTTGGTGCGCCCCGCCCTCAAGGCCCATTGTACGACACTGTCCTCGCAGAGCCATGGTCACTCGGCAATGCTGTACTATCCCCCGACGGCTCGCAGCTACTTTTTAACAACGGACTTTGTCTCGTGGACACCGCAACGTCGTCGATTTGCAAAAAATTTGACCTGCGATGGAGCCATGGCTCTATCTTCTCATCAGATAATCGTTACGTCGCACGGTGGACCAATTGGCAAGAACTTGGAGAGACAGATTCAGTTAAGATAACTGATGTGAGTGATGGATCATGCATTTGCTGGCTCACACCACCGTATCATGGAGCATATATAGACTCGGTACTCCTTAGTTCAGACTGCAGTCGACTTGTTGCCCTGGACGCAAACGGCGGCACCCGCACCTGGCACCTTGGAGAACTCCCACATCTCACCCAAGGACCACTAGTATCGACCTCCAGTTTCCCGCGCAACTCCATACTGCCTCTCGAGCGGTCTCGCAGGGAGATGAATGGGTGGCTCACAGGAGAAGACGGGCAGCGGCTACTTTGGATACCTGATGAGATGCGGCGGGTGAAGCTTTTGACAGCGCGTCGGCATGGTCGCTTGGTTCTCGGGCGTGCGACAGACGACGAGAGCAGTGCACTTATAGTCCTGGATATGTCGGACTACTTGACGATTCCTCAGGTTGCGAGGATGGAGGGAGGATGGCGTGCAGGTCTATGACGATGCTGATGAAGTCGAATTCTGCCGAGCCGTCGTATACATGGAGGACACAGCTTTTCATTTGTGGCGAAGCGCGGTTGTGTATTGATATTGCTAATTAGAGTGGTTCTGACCCATGGCGGATAGAACCACGAGCAGATTCCTACATACCCATCGCAGACTTCGACCAGGGGTAGCAGTTGGAATCTTGGCTGCTGTCGTCTTGGAGTGTGCGTGGGGGAGACATCGTAATAACAGTGGAGTTTATAAGGCAACCGCCACGGGATCTGGAATTCGAACTAGACGGAGGCAGCACCGGGATTACGCAGTGAAGATAGGCGGCTAGAATCGTGAATGAAAGGAATGGCAATGTGAGGTGTTATTCCACTAAAGGCAGTCCTCGTCGAGCGCGCTTCGGCGACGCGAGGAGGGTCACCCCTTACCATTCGTGCATGAGAGGGTACACTGGTGAGAAAGAAGCGTCGTCGACTCGCACCAAAGCGTCACCTCCAACTGCGTGCTGTTCGCCGGCGGGGACATCTTAATAACAGTGGAATTGTGAGTATAAGGCGTCCGCCGCAGGAGCTGGGATTTGGACTCGGCGGAGACAGCGGCGGGATTACACGCTGGAGATAGGTGGCTACAGCCGTGAATGGAAGGAATGGCGTTGTGACGTGCTGTTCCACCTAAGGCAGTCCTTGTACGTGTTGAACGTACGTCGGCGACGCGAGTATCACGTGTTGTCACTCGAGCATCAGAAGCGCACTGGCGGGAAAGGGACGGCGTCTCTCACCACAGCGTCACTAGGTGCATCTCTGACGAAGACAAGCATCGGCCATACGGCGTAGCTGATTGTTCCGCGGTTACAGTTATAATCAACGAATACTCCCCGGCGAACGAAAGATTCCTAGCATACCAGAGGAAGTAGAGCATTTGATCCGCGACCAAAAGCTTCATCAGGGGGTTCACCAGCCATCCTCCAGGCTTGGATTCTCCTAGTTTCCCGGCCGTGTTTTACAAACGCAAATAACGCGAAACAGAAGACGGTCGTGTCAAACGCTAGCTGGACAGCACTTTGAATTGTCGGCAGTAGTCCAAACACAGAGCTGTCGAGGATGCTTTGTTGAGAGCTGCCAATGGGGGCGCCGAACCATACGACTACATATAGCGAGCGTCAACCCGAATAATGCGATCAGCTAAAGTCGACACGCCCAGTATTTCATCATGACCGTGACATTGTATTCCCCGACTGTGTTGTTCGTCGGCGGCAGGGAGCAAAGTGCATCGGGAACCACGTTGGCGATAGACGGTACTAGTGATGATTTCCAGCAGGCATTGTATGCTTTGACCTGTCATTGTCGATCCGCGACGATTTTGTTATTAGGAACACTGTGTTTGTGAGACATGAGCGCGCAAGGATAAACTTACGGTGGGACACTGCTCGTCGACGAGAAGGCCTTACGCGACACAAGGGGCGGAACAACGACGTTGTGCTTACGTAATGAAGATGTTTTACTTTTACACAAGCAGCTTTTGATCATGACAGCATGTCTGATGTCGATTGCACAGAATCCATCACTTGCCGTGTCCAGCACGTACGCTTTCCTCTTACTTGTTTCTCGGACAAGCTGTCCCGCACTCTCTATGGCAATCCCTTAGGTCTCTGTCGCCCTGAGTGAGATCAATCTTCAATACGATGATTCGATACATATGCTATCGTACTAACACGTCTTCGCCGCGGTCCTCTGCCCCATCCTTGGCACACGGATTGCCCATGCCGCACACAATCCTATCACAGCCGACTAACCACGACAGAGATAACCGTGCTCGTGACTCTGCCACGATCTAGCAACGCAGGCATATCGTAAGACAAGTTCAAGCTGGCATCTTCTACTTCATCTGGAGACACGCACGCACGTTACCTTGCTTCGCTCTACCCTTCGTGTTTTTCTCCTGCGCTTCTTATCGGATCACCACCACGCAAGTTGCTCCCTCCCTCTTCCAGGCTTTCTTGATGTCTTCCCTCAGTTCCCCCTTCTCCCCAAGCTCAATCAATCAAACCCCTCTCCATCATCACAGCTGCCCACACAACCACGCCCTCGGCACTACACACGGAAGCGTCGAGTCTGTTCTATTGGCGGCCGATAATCAAGCTCCTTTACAATCTCGAAACCAACCCCACACGGGATAGTCTCAATCAACAATGCATGTTGGGCATTGGGGGTGCGAGTCCCAGGACGGGTCGCACGCGCTACAGGTGGGATAGCTGGAGGTAACATCACAGCTGCATTCATCACCGGGCATGACTACCGCTATCACAATACTTACTGCATACTTAAGCGGGGGGCTGTGGTATCCGTTTGAGGTTCATTGAGGCCTCGGGCACGGTTCAGCGGATCATGCCCTCGACGATCCAGAGCGTGTGCCTTTCTCGAGCGTCGTCGGGTGGGGTTGGTCCTGCGCCACGCCTCCGGATGCTTCGGCAGTTACCTGAGTTACCTCGAGCATCCGACGCGGCTTCCGTTCCGCATGTTGTGCGCCTACGGGACTCGGGAGTTTGAGGGAATGGTGCGACAATGTCTTCGGGCGGGACTTGCGCCTGAGAGAATATATCTTATAGCTCATATGTATACTCCGTTTCGAACGTTAAATTACGCGTGGCGGTGCGAGGGGGTAAGACCTGGATGCGATGCGTTGTGGACGAGGGCGGCAGAGAAGCGATATCAGCGAGGTAACAAGAACCCGAAGACGTTCGTCCGAGGCTCAATGCAAAAAATGAGAACTTGGCGTGCTGATACGCCTTTCACGAGCGGTCCAAGCGGATAAGTAACAGAGCAAGCTGGGGAAAGAACACACATTGGAGTGGCCAGGCGACGGGGATGTGTCATGTTAAGTCGTCGATGTTGATCAAAATTGAGGATAGGACCGGTTTACACTGAACGCGAGGAAATTGAGTGCTAAGTAGGCTGAAATCTGCGTGCATAGCTTGACGAGAACGCCTCCAAAGACGTTGTATGGGTCGGAGAAACGAATGGGGCTCGGGATGACTTCATCCCCAAGTGCCTCCTCTAGGGATCCTGGACGGCAGCTGGCTGCGGCACGCAAAACGGAAGGCATAGCTTGAATTAGTGCAATCGCCGCGATGGGGAGGCCTGAAGCTCGACGATTGTGGACCTGGAATCGAGTCCCCTGCCAGGAGATTCTGACTGGGGCGACCTGCCTGTCATGCAATCCGTGTCGCCCTCGAAGCCAGTCGACTTGTTGACCTGGCTGTGCGATGTGGACATAGTTGGATCACAGCGAGAGCCTGCCATCATCACTGGGCTGCGAGTCAAATTAGTCGAGAACCATGCCGTTTCCCGTGACTCGCACAGAGTCCGACTCATCACATGGGACAGCTTGCAAACAGCAGCGCTGGCTAGCGCTGGTCAACTCCTCCAGTGTCCACAGCCACTACTTACTCGCAGTCGGACAGTTCCGAATTCAAACACGACTGTTGTCTTCTACCTCCTGACTCGATGTGTCCGACCACGAGATTTTGCTTGATGCTTCGGGCTGACTCTTCGAAGCAGCCTCTACCACTTACCGTCGTTGCTCAAGGCGTTAACGTTTATTTCTGAATGGAGAACCCCAATTGGTCGATCAAATTCACAGGTGGGCGCCTGTCAAGATGTACCAGTACGGCACTGCGCACTGCCTGTTCCCCACTGCCAGTCACTCAAAGTGTCGCAAGCCACAAGCTACGAGGATCCATCTGAGCCACCATCTTCTGTTAATACTGTACTCTCCACCTTGTCCACTGAGGGTGGCTTGTTAGAATGGGATCCACTGAGAGGTATATCGCTCCCTCGATTATAGCTCGTATTTGACTTCTTTGCTATTAACTGGTTCAACTGTGGCGTTATGCTGTTCCAGAAAGATACTTCTGACCGGTATGTCGATTCGATATTCATCATGCGCTTGTATTACTCACAGCATTCAACGCCGAAGTGTTGAGGGCGTCGGGGATACCAAGTCGTACGTTTCACCGATCGTCGAAGCTTTCTGTGGAGGTTTCGGCTGGTGAGCGCATCTGGAAGACGAAGGAATGCCAGGGGAGCGATCCAGAGTGGAACGAGACTCTTGTGCTGTACGTTCTCGCCACAACGTCAGTGCTGCCATGCTCTGCTGAACGCCGGCGCTGCTACATGCTCTCGCAGAACTATCCAAGATTCCGCGGTCCTCCACGTAGCTGTGATAGATCGGGTGGGTAGTGGCAGATCGTCCCTGAGAGGCGAAACGTCCGTTGCCATCAAAGATATCAGTGACGCCGCAGGTGGGCTTTGGATCACTCATTTCACCGATTGTGGGTCTGAGTTTTGTTTTTTTGGTCGTAGAGAACACTTTTCAGCTACAGAAGGAAGGTAGCCCGCGAGGAGAGATTACTTTAACTTTCGAACACATTACTCTCCGGGAATCTGCGCCAATCTCGTCCCAGGACGTGGGCGTTGACGCATCTGCAGGCCAGTCGTCTTCGTCAGCTGGAGGACCTGCGAGGAGGCCCCAACAAGAGATCCCTGTGGCAGTGGTGGAACTGGTCTCCCGAGGCGCGAATGTCGACCCTTCTGCAGACTTGTCGCCCTCGTCAGCCGGGGATCGTCCAGCGAAATCGCCAGAGGAAGCCAATTTAGCAGTGGACGAAGCCCATCGCAGTGTCAGTGGGTTGACTACCCGACGGGTTATCGGGAGCGTTCCTGGTATAATGGATGATGTAAACGCTATCGCTGGTGTCACAGGCTGCTCTGGATTCGCGCTGGTCTTCGGATACGTCGAAAAATTGGTGAATATAGGAGGTGTTCTCACCGAGGTGCGGGCACTCGAATAAGCTAAGACGGGTGCAAAGCTGATTGGACCGATACAATTATGCAGGTCCACCCGTGGGCTGCGCTCGCTTGGAGTGTGGTCAGTGTCATACCGAAGGTACTCGGCACACTGCATCTTGCCCCGACGTGAAGTGACATCATGATTGTGACAGACGATAGGCGCGCAAATGGACCGCGACCAAAAAGTCCAGCAGCTTTGGTCCACGATGGCAGACATGTTGTCTTTCCTGGAGGACGCGAAGGCTGTTACTGAAGAGTGTCAGGTCCCCATCGTCTCCGAGATGATGAAGCAAATATACGACTGTGCATTATTCGTCAGGGAATACTGCGGAAAGGGGTTTGCTAGTCAGTTCGCTTGTGCCTCTTCTTCAGACGAATCTGACTTTGAGGGTGTCGCAGAGCGGGCGCTAAGGGACTCTCTGACCACGTCGACCGACTCGACTATTGACCAATACAATACTGCCTTCAAGGAGCTTAAGGAGCAGTTTAAATCGAGGTCCGAGTTGGTCGCCCTGAGGATATTCAAGGACATTCGGCAAGGCATCATTGAGCTGTCGACCTTGTCGCAAGACATAAAGGACCTCGGTGTGTGAAGTCGCTCACATCGAAATGGAGCCCTCTTTTTGACTCGCACTTGTAGAACGAACGATGCTCTTGGAAAATCTTCCTGGAACCGACCTCGCTGGGGTACGTTGCGACATCAATCGCATCTGCCTACCAAGTACTCGGCATGGGCTTCTTTCCGAAATCATGGCCTGGGTTGCAAACCCGAGTGGAAAGCGGGCGTTCTGGCTGCATGGGGTTGCCGGCACGGGGAAATCGACCGTCGCAAACACGGTGACTGCGCGTTTTACCAAAGTCGGACGTCTAGGCGCAAGCTTTCGTTTCAATCGCGACGTTGACGGTCGGAATGGGCCCGCGTTTCTTTTTGGCAGCATCGCATACCAACTTGCTTCCTTCTCCAACACTCTCAAGGACCATATTCTTGCTGCAGTCAAAGCGCATGGGAAGATGACGCAGTTCTCTCCACGAGAGCAGCTACAGAGGTATATCATCGAACCTATGAGCCGGATCACCTTCTCTGGTCCCATCGTGATCGTTATCGACGCGCTGGATGAATGCGGTAGCGAGCGAGATCGTCGTGATATCTTGGGGGCTATAAAGGACGAGATGGCCAATTTTCCGCCTTTCGTCAAGCTTCTTCTGGCCAGCCGATATGAAGTGGATATTCGGTATCACCTGGAGCGCGGGTGCCTGTCGACATCCATAGACGGTGTCGATGGCACATTAAGGGACATCCTCGACTACATCGCCGCTCAGATGCTGGAGATCGCAGATCGCCACGCCCTTCCATCTGACTGGTTGGAGCCTGATATGCAGGCTAAGCTGGCACGTCATGCCGACGGGTTATTTATCTGGGCGTCAGTCGCTTGCGATTTCATCTTTCGGAGCGACGATCCAAAGGTTGCCCTGCACTATATGGTCTCCACTGAGATACTTCACCCAACAGGGCAGGGAGGTGCTCTCGATGCCTTGTACACAGGCATCTTGCGGCAAGCCTCCGCAAACCTGCCCTCATCCGTCAGCACATCGAACTTGCGCAACATCATCGGCGCTATTGTGACTGCGAAAACGCCTCTGACCCAGCAAGGATTGGACATGCTCCTTGGGCTCAACGACAGGATCTTGCAACGTTCCATTTTACTCCCGGATGGCTCGCAACTTGAGGTCACGACGTGCAGCTCCGTCATTGCACGACTCGGGTCCATGCTGCGCAAAGAGGACGGCTACGTACGAGTGCTTCATGCATCCATTTTCGACTTCTTCACATCGCCGACGCGCTGCACCGACTCTCGCTTTTACATCGACAAGGAGCTGTTCAGTCGGTTCCTGGCTTCTCGGTGTTTCGACGCAATGCGGGTGCTAAAGCGTGACATCTGCAGTATCAATGACCCCACGAAGATGAATCGGGACATCAAAGATCTCTCCCAGCGTCTGGAGGACAATGTGCCCGAGCACGTTCGATACGGATGCCTGTACTGGCACCTACATCTGGCCGACGTCACCACTGAGGACCGGGAGTTGTTCCAGGCGGCCAAGGACTGGTTGTCGACGCATCTACTGCACTGGTTCGAAGTGATGAGCTTGTGGGGTGATGCAGGCAGTATTCTGATCGTTTTTAACCGGATCATACCTTGGTTTGAGGTAGAGAGGCTCGCATGAACGATAAGCTCTTACCTCGGCTCACGTTCTGCTTTTAGCACCACTTGCAGTCCGATGAAGTACTCCTGTTGCTCAAGGATGCCGATCGCTTCGTGCGGCAGTTCTTCGAGCCTATCAGGTGCAATGCTGCGCATATATATGCATCCGCAATCCCTTTCACCCCTCGCCATAGCTCCATCTTCAAGCTATTCGCTCCCGCACTGACGCAAATACCTAAAATGCTTACCGATCTTCCTGAATCCCCGTCACCGTTGATCACTCTCCCTGTTCTCGGGGCGACCTGCCACCCCGAAATTTCATGCGATGGCTCTCGTTTCACATGCGTCCATGATTACACAACCTTACGATTATGGGACCTCAATACATGTAATCCCACTGGGGAGCCTTTGATTGGCCATCAGTCATCCATCTGTGACACATGCTTCTCAGACGATGGCACAAGAGTGGCATCTGTAGACCAAGATGGTGTTATTTTCGTATGGGACACCGTGGAGTACAAAGCTGTGGGTGGCCCATTTGGGCATCACTGGAAATACCCCGATGCAGGAAATATCTCTCTCGTTGATGATCATGTTGTTTTCATGCGTGGGGACGTCAGGAGGTATGTTGAGGTCTGGAACTACCTCACTGGGGAATCGGTGGAGAGCTATGAAGTTGGAGATTCGTCATCGCTTCATGGTCGATACATTCTGAACAAAGGAGAGACGGTACACTGCTTAATATTGGACGCGCTTACCGGAATGGATAATACCCCGCCATACGCTCGATCGATCGGTCTTCTGGACGCATCATTCCCAGCTCGCAGTCAAGTGCGAAGGGTCGCATGCCAGCTCCTTGGGGGAGAGATCAGAGTGTTTAACACCGAGACTGGTGCCCTCATTGGTATCCCCATCCCCGAACACTTTCACATCCTCATGTCTCCTTGTGGACAGTGGCTGGCAACGAGAGATCGGGGAGATATAAGACCTGATTCTCTGCGGACAACCTCAGTCGTCGATGTATACAGTGCTAGCACCGGCGAGCAGTTGATGTCAAGGCAAACACAGGTCACTTGGGGCTTGCTGTTTTGGTCTATCGGCAGTCTTCTGTTTTTTGATATGTCCCGTTCGGAGGCAACCTTTGACATCTGGGACATGGAGACGATGACACATACTGGTGCCCTCCAGGTTCCCCTACGTGACGTTGGGTTCCACAGAGCTAGCAGGCAAAGGATCATAATCTCCGCGTGGGACACAACCTCAGTGACTGTATGGGATATTGCACCGTTGGCGAAACCCATGACGCAGCAAACCCCATATATAAAGCACTTCGAACTGTCCCCCACTGGCGAACATGCCCTCCTAACTACAAGCGAGGGCAAAGTTATGGCCTTAGGTGCTGCCACATGGCCATGTACGTCCTTCATGATGGAACACGCAAAGCACCCTGTCTCTTTTTCGCCAGCTGGCTCTTTGGTTGCCACTGGGTCTTCAAGCGGTGACCTTTTGGTCTGGAATCCAGCCACTAACAACCTCAAGCAGAGGCTGTATGGGGTGGGCGGTACCACGGTGTCAATTGCCATATCACCAAACAATACCAGTTTGGTCGCCGCATCGGATGACGGGAGGATGCATCTTTGGGATGTAGCTTCAGGACGTAAACTTTGCACCACTCAAACTGTGGTGGCCGCCAGGTATATCAACGCTCTATACCTGTGCGCTGACGGAAGAAGCGTTGTATACCTCTCCAGGGAAGCTGGCATTGGGATGGTGGACATCATGACATCACCGTCGAGGACATGTGATCTGCCTGACAACCATTGGCGTTGGGCAGAACTCTCAAGGGATGCCACCCAAATCACATGCGTATCAGAATCTGGCAATATAGGGCTACTGGATGGCATCACGGGTCAAGTTATGAATACGTCGACTTCGAGTTTAAACGGGTCAGTCGTCGAGGTGGCCTGGTCTCCAGTCAAGGATAGTTTCGTCACTGTCCACCATATGGCCATCATTCAAATTTGTGGCCAATATGAGCTTTCGTTGGCCTGCCCCATGGCCCAAGGATTGCTTGGTGACAACAAAATCACCGATCTTGTGTTCTCCAGTGACGGGATGTGGCTTGCAGCATCGTCTCGCCGAATGGTCTACCTGTGGGATATGCGAAGGCAGTGTCTTGCTTGGAAAAAGAAGTGGCCATTTTCCATGCACGATTCACCACAGCTTGCATTCGTGAACTCAGAGAGCGGATGTCGGGTTCTTGTGTTTTCACATTTGTTGGGGGGCGGGTGTACCTTGAAACTATTCAAAGCGGATACCGGATCACTACTTCTGTGGATACACCCCAATTATTCCGACGTCGAAACAGCGGAACGCGTTGTAATGTCCTCAAACGAAGCACAAGCTGTTTTTTTCGATGAATCTATCGGAGGAGTAGCTATCGAACTTAGCACTGGCATGCAAACACCCTTTTCATCTGAACTCCGTGCGTGTCAGAGTCAGTCATCTTGTCTTTTTGTCTCATCTGAACACCTTTCATCCAGCACCCATCGCACTACAAGCCACTCCCATCTGGTCAAGGTCCCGTCGGACAAAGAATTCTCCTGTGATTGCATACTCTTCAGACGGCAAGACAAGTGCTTCCGCCCACCAGGATCACACACTTGCCATTTTCGATATGGAAACCGGTGCTCATCAGCTGGATTTAGCGACCATCCGCGATTCGTCGATCACCGTTCCTGCCTTTTCCAACGATGGGCAGAGAGTCGCCTGGGTAATAAGAGGAGACACCGTCCAAGTGTGGGACAAGACCACAGGGACTATCAATGAGCTGTCTTCGAAGGACCTTGGCGACATCATTTATCTCGCGTTCTCGCCGCTGGCTAATCACATCGTCTGCATCGGTGAAAGAAGCGCCGGGATATGGGGGCTTGTTGACGGCGATCTCGTGATGATATCCTCTGGTGGCCATTCAAACGCGCGCGAGTTGAAATCGGCCGCCTTCCTTGGCAGTCATACAAAGATCCTCTTAATTGGGGAACGTGATGTACAAATATGGGACACGAGCGCGAGTCCGTCAAATAGACCCAACACTGTCCTCGCTGAGCCATGGTTATACTCTAAATCACTACTATCCCCCGACGGCTCTCAGCTACTTTTCAACAACAGACTTTATCTCGTGGACACCGCGACGTCATCGACTCAAATTCACAAAAGTTTCGACCTGCAAAGGAGCGATGGTGCTATCTTCTCCTCAGATAGTCGTTATGTTGTACAACGGCGGTACGACCACCTAGAAAACACACCTTCAGTTGAGATAACTGATGTGAGCGATGGATCGTGCATGTGCTTGCTCACATCAGAGTATTATGGAGTACATACAGACTCGATACTCTTTCGTTCGGACTGCAGTCGACTCGTTGCCCTATTCACACATGGCGATATCCGCGTCTGGCACCTTGGAGAACTCCCGCACCTTACCCAAAGACGACTGGAATCAACCTCCAGTTTCCCACACAACTCACTATTTCCTCTCTCCGGTCAGTTTCACACCTCCTTACATCGGTTTGCCTGCAAGAATGATGGGTGGCTCATAGGAGAAGACGGGGAGCGGCTACTTTGGTTGCCTGATGAGATGCGAGCGGTGAAGCTTTTGACAGCGCGTCGGCATGGTCGCTTGGTTCTCGAACGTGCATCGGGCGAGGGTAGTGCACCTATAGTCCTGGACATGTCAGACTACCTGACGGTTCCTCAGGTTGCGCGAGGGTGGAGGGAGGGTGGTGTGCACATCTGTGACACTGATGATGAGGTCGAATTTCTTCGAGCTGTCGCATATATGTAGGACACACCGCTGCGATTTACATACGAGCCGGTGAAAACTCTGGCTTTGGGTTTGCAGATGTAGGTTCTCAGTTATCGTCCTTAGTTGGATGTCACTCCGAATTGGACTCCAATTTCCCCCCTTTGTGTTGAATGACCTGTGACGCTGAACAGTGCGGATTCATATACGTTGTCGTTAGTGAGCCATTGCTTCTTTGTTTATTTACACATACTCTTGGACCCCCCAAAACGGTGTGCCTTAACTACCGGCATAGATAACAGCGAGCCTAACTCCATCACGTGGAAACTCGTGGAGGTGGCAGCAAGAGCGATATAGGAGCATTGTCTGAGAGCTCTATATACGAGGCGTGCTTTGGGGACAAAGATAGCGTATAAGTATGGCAGGTGAATAGTGGGGGGGCCAAGGGCAGCGACTGTCAGCTCACGGGCGGGACTGCAGGTAGCGAGTGATTAATGATCGAATGTCTCGCTCGCATCTGTGGTGATCGAAGATCTGAGTTTCGACGACGAGGTCTGACTGCAGTGACGAGGTTCTATCTGCAATAATGACGGCCTGGTTCGTGGTGATGGAGGCCTGGTTTGCGATGACGAAGCTCTGTATCGCGATGTGCGCGAATGTTTGATTTGTGGAGATGTGCGGTTTTGTATTGATGTCGCCGGGTCGAGTGGTTTCTGAGGCATGGCGGATAGAACCACGAGTAGACTCCTACACCCCCACCACAGACTTCAACTAGGGTGGCAGGTGGAATCTTGGTTGCTATCGTCTCGGGACGGCCGTGGTCGCGGCGGAGGCATCTTACAATAGTGCAATGTGAGTATAAGGCGTCGGCCGCAGGAGCTAGGATTGGAAGTAGGTGGAGGCAGCGGTGGCTACGATCGTCAATGGAAGGAATGGGAACGCGAGCTGTTCTTCCACCGAAGGCAGTCCTTGTCGAACGTGCTTCGGCGCCGCGAGTAGGTCACGTCTTACCATTCGAGCATCCGAAGCGCATTGGCGGGAAAGGGACGGTGTCGACTCTCATCACAGTGCCACTTCGGACTGCGTGTTCGTCGCCGGGGATGCCTATGATGACGGAAGATGTCTCGTCGGAGGAACCGATGTTCGCCAGCGGGGAAGCCGCACTTTAGAGCGCATGCGGCGGAGGACGG